>JAXLNO010003833.1:625442-755498 GCA_038087875.1 Malacoraja senta
TCTGGTCTGGGGAAGGGGTGTGTCTGGTCTGGGGGGGAAGGGGTGTGTCTCGTCCTGGGGAAGGGGTGTATATGGTCTGGGGAAGGGGTGTGTCTGGTCTGGTGGGGAAGGGGTGTCTGTTTTGGGGAAGGGGAGTGTCTGGTGTGGGGAAGGGTGTGCTGGTCTGGGGAAGGGGTGTCTGGTCTGGGGAAGGGGTGTCTGGTCTGGGGAAGGGTGTGTCTGGTATGGGGAAGGGGTGTATCTGGTCTGTGGAAGGGTTGTCTGGTCAGGGGAATGGGTGTCTGGTATGGGGGGAGGGGGTGTGTCTGGTCTGGGGGGGAAGGGTGAGTCTGGTCCTGGGGAAGGGGTGTGTCTGGTCTTGGGAAGGGGTGTGTCTGGTCTGGGGAAGGGGTGTGTCTGGTCTGGGGAAGGGGTGTGTCTGGTCTGGGGAAGGGGTGTACCTGGTCTGGGGAAGGGGTGTATCTGGTCTGGGGAAGGGGTGTCTGGTCTGGGGAAGGGGTGTGTCTGGTCTGGGGGGGAAGGGGTGTGTCTGGTCTGGGGGGAGGGGTGTCTGGTCTGGGGAAGGGGTGTGTCTGGTCTGGGGAAGGGGTGTGTCTGGTCTGGGGAAGGGTGTCTGATCTGGGGAAGGGTTGTGTCTGGTCTGGGGAAGGGTGTATCTGCTGGGGAAGGGGTGTATCTGTCTGGGGAAGGTTGTCTGGTCTGGGGAGGGGTGTGTCTGGTCTGGGGAAGGGGTGTCTGGTCTGGGGGGAAGGGGTGTCTGGGCTGGGGATAAGGAGTGACTGGTCTGGGAATGGGTGTATCTGGTCTGGGGAAGGGGTGTGTGTGGTCTGGGGAAGGGGTGTCTGGTCTGGGGAAGGGGTGTGTCTGGGGAAGGGGTGTCTGCTCTGGGAGGTAAAGGGGGTGTCTGATCTGGGGGTGAAGGGGTGTATCTGGTCTGGGGTGTCTGGTCTGGGGGGAAGGGGTGTCTGGTCTGTGGATGGGGTGTGTCTGGTCTGGGGAAGGGGTGTGTCTGGTCTGGGGGAAGGGGTGTGTCTGGTCTGGGGAAGGGTTGTCTGGTCTGGGGGATGGGTTGTGTCTAGTCTGGGGAAGGTGTGTCTGGTCTGGGGAAGGGGTGTGTCTGGTCTGGGGAAGGGTGTGTCTTGTCTGGGGGAAGGGGCGTGTCTGGTCTGGGGAAGGGGTGTGTCTGGTCTGGGGAAGGGGTGTATCTGGTCTGGGGAAGGGGTGTCTGGTCTGGGGAAGGGGTGTATCTGGTCTGGGGGAAGGGGTGTCTGGTCTGGGGGTGAGGGGTGTCTGGTCTGGGGGGGAAGGGTAGTCTGGTCTGGGGAAGGGGTGTCTGGTCTGGGGAAGGGGTGTCTGGTCTGGGTAGGGTTGTGTCTGGTCGTGGGGAAGGGGTGTCTGGTCTGGGGGGGAAGGGGTGTCTGGTCTGGGGGGGAAGGGTGTGTCAGGTCTGGGGAAGGGTGTGTCAGGTCTGGGGAAGGGGTGTGTCTCGTCTGGGGAAGGGGTGTATCTGGTCTGGGGAAGGGGTGTGGCTGGTCTGGGGAAGGGGAGTGTCTGGTCTGGGGAAGGGGTGTGTCTGGTCTGGGGAAGGGGTGTCTGGTCTGGGGAACGGTGTATCTGGTCTGGGGAAGGGGTGTCTGGTCTGGGGGGAAGGGGTGTCTGGTCTGGGGGAGAAGGGGTGTCTAGTCTGGGGGGAAGGGTAGTCTGGTCTGGGGAAGGGGTGTATCTGGTCTGGGTGAAGGGATGTTTCTGGTCTGGGGGGGAAGGGGTGTCTGGCCTGGGGAAGCGGTGTGTCTGGTCTGGGGAAGGGGTGTGTGTGGTCTGGGGAAGGGGTGTGTGGTCTGGGGAAGGGTGTCTGGTCTGGGGAAGGGGTGTCTGGTCTGGGGGAAGGGGTGTCTGGTCACGGGAAGGGCAGCCTGGTCTGGGGGGTAAAGGGATGTCTGGTCTGGGGGGTGTCTGGTCTGGGGGTAAAGGGATCTGGTCTGGGGGGTAAATGGGTGTGTCTGATTGGGAGTGAAGGGGTGTATCTGTTCTGGGGAAGGGGTGTCTGGTCTGGTGGGGAAGGGGTGTCTCGTTTGGGGAAGGGGAGTGTCTGGTGTGGGGAAGGGGTGTGTCTGGTCTGGGGAAGGGGTGTGTCTGGTCTGGGGAAGGGGTGTCTGGTCTGGGGAAGGGGTGTGTCTGTCTGGGGAAGGGTGTGTCTGGTCTGGGGAAGGGGTGTATCTGGTCTGGGGAAGGGGTGTCTGGTCTGGGGAAGGGGTGTCTGGTCTGGGGGGGAAGGGGTGTGTCTGGTCTGGGGAAGGGGTGTCTGGTCTTGGGAAGGGTCGTGTCTGGTCTGGGGAAGGGGTGTCTGTCTGGGGAAGGGGTGTCTGGTCTGGGGAAGGGGTGTGTCTGGTCTGGGAAAGGGCTGTATCTGGTCTGGGGAAGGGCTGTATCTGGTCTGGGGAAGGGGTGTATCTGGTCTGGGGAAGGGGTGTCTGGTCTGGGGAAGGGTGTGTCTGGTCTGGGGGGGAAGGGGTGTGTCTGGTCTGGGGGGAAGGGGTGTCTGGTCTGGGAAGGGGTGTCTGGTCTGGGGAAGGGGTGTGTCTGGTCTGGGGGGAAGGGGTGTGTCTGGTCTGGGGGGGAGGGGTGTCTGGTCTGGGGATGGGGTGGTGTCTGGTCTGGGGAATGGGGTGTGTCTGGTCTGGGGAAGCGGTGTATCTGGTCTGGGGAAGGGTTGTATCTGGTCTGGGGAAGGGGTGTCTGGTCTGGGGAGGGGTGTGTCTGGTCTGGGGAAGGGGTGTCTGGTCTGGGGGGGATGGGGTGTCTGGTCTGGGGGTAAGGGGTGTCTGGTCTGGGGAAGGGGTGTATCTTCTGGGGAAAGGGGTGTGTGTGGTCTGGGGAAGGGGTGTCTGGTCTGGGGAAGGGGTGTCTGGTCTGGGGGGTAAAGGGGTGTGTCTGATCTGGGGTGAAGGGGTGTATCTGGTCTGGGGGTGTCTGGTCTGGGGGGGAAGGGATGTCTGGTCTGGGAGGGGATGGGGTGTGTCTGGTCTGGGGAAGGGTGTGTCTGGTCTGGGGAAGGGGTGTGTCTGGTCTGGGGAAGGGTTGTGTCTTGTCTGGGGAAGGGGTGTATCTGGTCTGGGGAAGGGGTGTGTCTGGTCTGGGGGGGAAGGGGTGTCTGGTCTTGGGAAGGGTGTGTCTGGTCTGGGGAAGGGGTGCGTCTGGTCTGGGGAAGGGTGTGTCTGGTCTGGGGAAGGGTTTGTCTGGTCTGGGGATGGGTTGTGTCTAGTCTGGGGAAGGTGTGTCTGGTCTGGGGAAGGGGTGTGTCTGGTCTGGGGAAGGGGTGTGTCTGGTCTGGGAAGGGCCGTTCTGGTCTGGGGAAGGGGTGTGTCTGGTCTGGGGAAGGGGTGTATCTGGTCTGGGGAAGGGGTGTCTGGTCTGGGGAAGGGGTGTATCTGGTCTGGGGGAAGGGGTGTCTGGTCTGGGGGTGAGGGGTGTCTGGTCTGGGGGGAAGGGTAGTCTGGTCTGGGAAGGGGTGTCTGGTCTGGGGAAGGGGTGTCTGGTCTGGGGAGGGTTGTGTCTGGTCTGGGGAAGGGGTGTCTGGTCTGGGGGGAAGGGGGTGTCTGGTCTGGGGGGAAGGGTGTGTCAGGTCTGGGGAAGGGTGTGTCAGGTCTGGGGAAGGGGTGTGTCTCGTCTGGGGAAGGGGTGTATCTGCTCTGGGGAAGGGGTGTGTCTGGTCTGGGGGAAGGGGTGTGTCTGGTCTGGGGAAGGGGTGTGTCTGGTCTGGGGAAGGGGTGTCTGGTCTGGGGAACGGTGTATCTGGTCTGGGGAAGGGGTGTCTGGTCTGGGGGGAAGGGGTGTGTCTGGTCTGGGGAAGGGTGTCTGGTCTGGGGAACGGTGTATCTGGTCTGGGGAAGGGGTGTCTGGTCTGGGGGGAAGGGGTGTCTGGTCTTGGGGAAGGGGTGTCTGGTCTGGGGGAAGGGGTGTCTGCTCTGGGGGGGAAGGGGTGTCTAGTCTGGGGGGAAGGGTAGTCTGGTCTGGGGAAGGGGTGTATCTGGTCTGGTGAAGGGATGTTTCTGGTCTGGGGGGGAAGGGGTGTCTGGCCTGGGGAAGCGGTGTGTCAGGTCTGGGGAAGTGGTGTGTCTGGTCAGGGAAGGGGTGTATCTGGTCTGGGGAAGGGGTGTGTCTGGTCTCGGGAAGGTGTGTGTCTGGTCTGGGGAAGGGGTGTGTCTGGTCTGGGGAAGGTGTGTCTGGTCTGGGGAAGGGGTGTGTCTGGCCTGGGAAAGGGGTGTGTCAGGTCTGGGGAAAGGGTGTGTCTGGTCTCGGGAAGGGGTGTATCTGGTCTGGGGGGAGGGGTGTGTCTGGTCTGGGGGGAAGGGGTGTCTGGTCTGGGGAAGGGTTGTGTCTGGTCTGGGTAAGGGGTGTATCTGTTCTGGGGAAGGGGTGTGTCTGGTCTGGGGAAGGGGTGTCTGGTCTGGGGGGAAGCGGTGTCTGGTCTGGGGGGAAGGGGTGTCTGGTCTGGGGAAGGGGTGTGTCTGGTCTGGGGAAGGGGTGTCTGGTCCGGGGAAGGGGTGTATCTGGTCTGGGGAAGGGGTGTGTCTGGTCTGGGGAAGGGGTGTGTCTGGTCTGGGGAAGGGGTGTATCTGGTCTGGGGAAGGGGTGTGTCTGGTCAGGTGGGGAAGGGGTGTGTCTGGTCTGGAGGGAAGGGGTGTCTGGTCTGGGTGGAAAGGGGTGTGTCTGGTCTGGGGAAGGGGTGTGTGTGGTCTGGGGAAGGGGTGTGTGGTCTGGGGAAGGGTGTCTGGTCTGGGGAAGGGGTGTCTGGTCTGGGGGAAGGGGTGTCTGGTCAGGGGAAGGGCAGCCTGGTCTGGGGGGTAAAGGGGTGTCTGGTCTGGGGAAGGGGTGTGTGGTCTGGGGAAGGGTGTCTGGTCTGGGGAAGGGGTGTCTGGTCTGGGGGGAAGGGGTGTCTGGTCAGGGGAAGGGCAGCCTGGTCTGGGGGGTAAAGGGGTGTCTGGTCTGGGGGGTGTCTGGTCTGGGGGTAAAGGGATCTGGTCTGGGGGGTAAATGGGTGTGTCTGATTGGGAGTGAAGGGGTGTATCTGTTCTGGGGAAGGGGTGTCTGGTCTGGTGGGGAAGGGGTGTCTCGTTTGGGGAAGGGGAGTGTCTGGTGTGGGGAAGGGGTGTGTCTGGTCTGGGGAAGGGGTGTGTCTGGTCTGGGGAAGGGGTGTCTGGTCTGGGGAAGGGGTGTGTCTGGTCTGGGGAAGGGTGTGTCTGGTCTGGGGAAGGGGTGTATCTGGTCTGGGGAGGGGTGTCTGGTCTGGGGAAGGGGTGTCTGGTCTGGGGGGAAGGGGTGTGTCTGGTCTGGGGAAGGGGTGTGTCTGGTCTTGGGAAGGGGTGTGTCTGGTCTGGGGAAGGGGTGTCTGGTCTGGGGAAGGGGTGTCTGGTCTGGGGAAGGGGTGTGTCTGGTCTGGGAAAGGGCTGTATCTGGTCTGGGGAAGGGCTGTATCTGGTCTGGGGAAGGGGTGTATCTGGTCTGGGGAAGGGGTGTCTGGTCTGGGGAAGGGTGTGTCTGGTCTGGGGGGGGAAGGGTGTGTCTGGTCTGGGGGGAAGGGGTGTCTGGTCTGGGGAAGGGGTGTCTGGTCTGGGGAAGGGGTGTGTCTGGTCTGGGGGGGAAGGGGTGTGTCTGGTCTGGGGGGAGGGGTGTCTGGTCTGGGGGATGGGGTGTATCTGGTCTGGGGAAGGGGTGTGTCTGGTCTGGGGAAGCGGTGTATCTGGTCTGGGGAAGGGGTGTATCTGGTCTGGGGAAGGGGTGTCTGGTCTGCGGAGGGGTGTGTCTGGTCTGGGGAAGGGGTGTCTGGTCTGGGGGGGACGGGGTGTCTGGTCTGGGGGTAAGGGGTGTCTGGTCTGGGGAAGGGGTGTATCTTCTGGGGAAGGGGTGTGTGTGGTCTGGGGAAGGGGTGTCTGGTCTGGGGAAGGGGTGTCTGGTCTGGGGGGTAAAGGGGTGTGTTTGATCTGGGGTGAAGGGGGTGTATCTGGTCTGGGGTGTCTGGTCTGGGGGGAAGGGGTGTCTGGTCTGGGGATGGGGTGTGTCTGGTCTGGGGAAGGGGTGTGTCTGGTCTGGGGAAGGGGTGTGTCTGGTCTGGGGAAGGGTTGTGTCTTGTCTGGGGAAGGGGTGTATCTGGTCTGGGGAAGGGGTGTGTCTGGTCTGGGGGGGAAGGGGTGTCTGGTCTTGGGAAGGGGTGTGTCAGGTCTGGGGAAGGGGTGTGTCTGGTCTGGGGAAGGGGTGTAACTGGTCTGCGGAAGGGGTGTGTCTGGTCTGGGGAAGGGGTGTCTGGTCTGGGGAAGGGGTGTATCTGGTCTGGGGAAGGGGTGTCTGGTCTGGGGGGAAGGGGTGTCTGGTCTTGGGGGAAGGGGTGTCTGGTCTGGGGGAAGGGGTGTCTGGTCTAGGGGGCGAAGGGGTGTCTAGTCTGGGGGGGAGGGTAGTCTGGTCTGGGGAAGGGGTGTATCTGGTCTGGTGAAGGGATGTTTCTGGTCTGGGGGGGAAGGGGTGTCTGGCCTGGGGAAGCAGTGTGTTATGTCTGGGGAAGTGGTGTGTCTGGTCTGGGGAAGGGGTGTGTCTGGTCTGGGGAAGGGGTGTGTCTGGTCTCGGGAAGGTGTGTGTCTGGTCTGGGGAAGGGGTGTGTCTGGTCTGGGGAAGGTGTGTCTGGTCTGGGGAAGGGGTGTGTCTGGTCTGGGGAAGGGGTGTCTGGTCTGGGGGAAAGGGGTGTCTGGTCTGGGGGGGAAGGGGTGTCTGGTCTGGGGAAGGGGTGTGTCTGGTCTGGGAAAGGGGTGTCTGGTCTGGGGAAGGGGTGTATCTGGTCTGGGGAAGGGGTGTGTCTGGTCTGGGGAAGTGGTGTGTCTGGTCTGGGGAATGGGTATATCTGGTCTGGGGAAGGCGTGTGTCTGGTCTGGTGGGAAGGGGTGTGTCTGGTCTGGAGGGAAGGGGTGTCTGGTCTGGGGGGGAAGGGGTGGGTGTGGTCTGGGGAAGGGGTGTGTGGTCTGGGGAAGGGTGTCTGGTCTGGGGAAGGGGTGTCTGGTCTGGGGGGAAGGGGTGTCTGGTCAGGGGAAGGGCAGTCTGGTCTGGGGGTAAAGGGTGTCTGGTCTGGGGGGTGTCTGGTCTGGGGTTAAAGGGATCTGGTCTGGGGGGTAAAGGGGTGTGTCTGATCTGTGAGTGAAGGGGTGTATCTGTTCTGGGGAAGGGGTGTCTGGTCTGGGAGGGAGGAGTGTCTGGTCTGGGGAAGAGGGTGTGTCTGGTCTGGGGAAGGGTGTGTCTGGTCTGGGGAAGGGGTGTATCGGGTCTGGGGAAGAGGTGTCTGGTCTGGGGAAGGGGTGTGTCTGGTCTGGGGAAGGGGTGTGTCTGGTCTGGGGAAGGTGTGTCTGGTCTGGGGAAGGGGTGTGTCTGGTCTGGCGAAGGGGTGTGTCTCATCTGTGGAAGGGGTGTATATGGTCTGGGGAAGGGGTGTGTCTGGTCTGGTGGGGAAGGGGTGTCTGGTTTGGGGAAGAGGAGTGTCTGGTGTGGGGAAGGGGTGCGTCTGGTCTGGGGAAGGGGTGTGTCTGGTCTGGGGAAGGGGTGTCTAGTCTGGGGAAGGGGTGTGTCTGGTCTGGGGAAGGGGTGTATCTGGTCTGGGGAAGGGGTGTCTGGTCTGGGGAGGGGTGTGTCTGGTCTGGGAAGGGGTGTCTGGTCTGGGGAAGGGTTGTGTCTGGTCTGGGGAAGGGGTGTATCTGGTCTGGGGAAGGGGTGTATCTGGTCTGGGGAAGGGGTGTATCTGGTCTGGGGAAGGGGTGTCTGGTCTGGGGAGGGGTGCGTCTGGTCTGGGGAAGGGGTGTCTGGTCTGGGGGGGAAGGGGTGTCTGGTCTGGGGGTAAGGAGTGTCTGGTCTGGGGAATGGGTGTATCTGGTCTGGGGAAGGGGTGTGTGTGGTCTGGGGAAGGGGTGTGTCTGGTCTGGGGAAGGGGTGTCTGGTCTGGGGATGGGTTGTGTCTAGTCTGGGGAAGGTGTGTCTGGTCTGGGGAAGGGTGTGTCTGGTCTGGGGAAGGGTGTGTCTTGTCTGTGGAAGGGGTGTGTCTGGTCTGGGGAAGGGGTTGTGTCTGGTCTGGGGAAGGGGTGTATCTGGTCTGGGGAAGGGGTGTCTGGTCTGGGGAAGGGGTGTGTCTGGTCTGGGGGGGAAGGGGTGTGTCTGGTCTGGGGGGAGGGGTGTCTGGTCTGGGGATGGGGTGTGTCTGGTCTGGGGAAGGGGTGTGTCTGGTCTGGGGAAGCGGTGTATCTGGTCTGGGGAAGGGGTGTATCTGGTCTGGGGAAGGGGTGTCTGGTCTGGGGAGGGGTGTGGTCTGGTCTGGGGAAGGGTGTCTGGTCTGGGGGGACGGGGTGTCTGGTCTGGGGGTAAGGGGTGTCTGGTCTGGGGAAGGGGTGTATCTTCTGGGGAAGGGGTGTGTGTGGTCTGGGGAAGGGGTGTCTGGTCTGGGGAAGGGGTGTCTGGTCTGGGGGGTAAAGGGGTGTGTTTGATCTGGGGGTGAAGGGGTGTATCTGGTCTGGGGTGTCTGGTCTGGGGGGAAGGGGTGTCTGGTCTGGGGATGGGGTGTGTCTGGTCTGGGGAAGGGGTGTGTCTGGTCTGGGGAAGGGGTGTGTCTGGTCTGGGGAAGGTTTGTGTCTTGTCTGGGGAAGGGGTGTATCTGGTCTGGGGAAGGGGTGTGTCTGGTCTGGGGGGAAGGGGTGTCTGGTCTTGGGAAGGGGTGTGTCAGGTCTGGGGAAGGGGTGTGTCTGGTCTGGGGAAGGGGTGTAACTGGTCTGCGGAAGGGGTGTGTCTGGTCTGGGGGGAAGGGGTGTCTGGTCTTGGGGGAAGGGGTGTCTGGTCTGGGGGAAGGGGTGTCTGGTCTAGGGGCGAAGGGGTGTCTAGTCTGGGGGGGGAGGGTAGTCTGGTCTGGGGAAGGGGTGTATCTGGTCTGGTGAAGGGATGTTTCTGGTCTGGGGGGGGAAGGGGTGTCTGGCCTGGGGAAGCGGTGTGTTAGGTCTGGGGAGTGGTGTGTCTGGTACAGTATCTCTTAGTCATATATACAACCCATCACCCTATAATCACCTTTCCCAATACAATCAGTAGAACAAATATCCCACTCACCAATCACCTATCCTCATCCCAATATCTTTTAAAAAAGTGTTTTGTACATCTTTTTAAACTGAATTATGTTTATGATAAGTTTTATCTCCTGTTCAAGACCATTCCAAAAAGTCACCCCACAGATTGCTATGCACATACTTTTAAGAGTTGTTCTGACATTGAGTTTTTTAAAATTAAGTTCCATTCTCAAATTATACCCACCCTGTCTTTCCATAAACAGTTTTTGTATATTTCTTGGAAGTAAATTATTTCTTGCTTTGTACATGATTTGCGCATTCTTAAATTTAACCAGATCGGTGAACTTCAGTGTATGTGACTTTAAGAATAATAAATTGGTATGTTCAAGATATCCAACGTTATTGATAATTCTTATTGCTATTTTTTGTAATGTGCATAACGGCTGTAGGTTGGTTTTGCAGGTGTTACCCCATATCTCCACACAGTAACTCATATATGGCAATATGAGTGTATTATACAGAGTATGTAATGATTTGTGGTCCAGAATTTGTCTTGATTTTCCCAATATTGCTATAGATTCTGCCAGTTTTGCTTTGACGTGGTTTATATGTGGTTTCCAGCAGATTTTGTGGTCTAATATCACACCAAGAAATTGATATTAATATACTCTTTCTACACTTATGTTATCTATTTTCAATTGTACTTGAGGATTGAAAATGCAAATGGTGGTTTGGTTTGAAAATGCAAATGGTGGTTTTGTTTGAAAATGCCAAAAGTTAGCTTTGGTAATGCAAAAGGTTTGGTTTGAAAATGCAAAAGGGTTGCTTTGAAAATGCAAATGGTGGTTTGCTTTGAAAATGCAAAAGATTTGCTTTGAAAATGCAAATGGTTTGCTTTGAAAATGCAAAAGGTTTGCTTTGGAAATGCAAATAGAAACATAGAAACATAGAAAATAGGCGCAGGAGTAGGCCATTCGGCCCTTCGAGCCTGCACCGCCATTTGATATGATCATGGCAGATCATCCAACTCAGTATCCCATCCCTTCCTTCTCTCCATACCCCCTGATCCCTTTAGCCACAAGGGCCACATCTAACTCCCTCTTAAATATAGCCAATGAACTGGCCTCAACTACCTTCTGTGGCAGAGAATTCCACAGAAATGGTGGTTTGTTTTGAAAATGCAAATGGTGGTTTGGTTTTGGAAATGGAAAGATGGTTTGGTTTGAAAATGGAAAAGGTTTGTTTTGAAAATGCAAACGGTTTGCTTTGAAAATGCAAAAGGTTTGCTTTGAAAATGCAAAAGTTAGTTTCGTTTCAAAATGCAAAATGTGCTTTGGTTTGAAAATGCAAAATGTGGTTTGGTTTCAAAATGCAAATCGTGGTTTGGTTTGAAAATGCAAATGGTGCTTTGGTTTGAAATGCAAATGGCGGTTTGGTTTGAAAATACAAAGGGTGGTTTGAAAATGCAGATTATTAGGTTTGAAAATGGAAATGTTGGTTTGGTTTGTAAATGCAAATTGTGATTAGGTATGAAAATGCAAAAGATTAGCTTTGAAAAATGCAAAAGGTTTGCTTTGAAAATGCATAAGGTTTGCTTTGAAAATGCAAATGAAGGTTTGCTTGAAAATGCAAATGGTGGCTTGGTTTGAACATGCAAATTGTGGTTTGGATTGAAAATGCAAATGGTGGTTTGGTTGAAAATGCAAATGGTGGTTTGGTTTGAAAATGCAAATGGTGGTTTGGTTTGAAAATTGCAACTGGTGGTTTGCTTTGAAAATGGAAATGGTGGTTTGCTTTGAAAATGCAAATGGTTTGCTTCGAAAATGCAAAAGGTTTGCTTTGAAAATGCAAATTGTGGTTTGTTTTGAAAATGCAAATGGTGGTTTGGTTTGGAAATGGAAAGATGGTTTGGTTTGAAAATGGAAAAGATTTGCTTTGAAAATGCAAAAGGTTTGTTTGAAAATGCAAAAGTTAGTTTGGTTTCAAAATGCAAAAGGTGCTTTGGTTTGAAAATGCAAAATGTGGTTTGGTTTCAAAATGCAAATCATGGTTTGGTTTTAAAATGCAAACGGTGGTTTGGTTTGAAAATGCAAAAGGTTTGGCTTGTAAATGCAAAAGGTTTGGTTTGAAAATGCAAAAGGTGGTTTGCTTTGAAAATGCAAAAGGTGGTTTGGTTTGAAAATGTAAATGGTGGTTTCGTTTGGAAATGCAAAAGATGGTTTGGTTTGAAAATGGAAAAGGTTTGCTTTGTAAATGCAAAAGGTTTTCTTTGAAAATCCAAAAGTTAGTTTGCTTTGAAAATGCAAAAGGTGGTTTGGTTTGAAAATGCAAAAGGTGGTTTGGTTTGAAAATGCAAATGGTGGTTTGCTTTGAAAATGCAAATGGTGGTTTGCTTTGAAAATGCAAACGGTGGTTTGGTTTGAAAATGCAAAAAGTATGTAATGATTTGTGGTCCAGAATTTGTCTTGATTTTCCCAATATTGCTATAGATTCTGCCAATTTTGCTTTGACGTGGTTTATATGTGGTTTCCAGCAGATTTTGTGGTCTAATATCACACCAAGAAATTGATATTAATATACTCTTTCTACACTTATGTTATCTATTTTCAATTGTACTTGAGGATTGAAAATGCAAATGGTGGTTTGGTTTGAAAATGCAAATGGTGGTTTGCTTTGAAAATGCAAAAGATTTGCTTTGAAAATGCAAATGGTTTGCTTTGAAAATGCAAAAGGTTTGCTTTGAAAATGCAAATAGAAACATAGAAACATAGAAAATAGGCGCAGGAGTAGGCCCTTCGGCCCTTCGAGCCTGCACCGCCATTTGATATGATCATGGCAGATCATCCAACTCAGTATCCTTTCCCTTCCTTCTCTCCATACCCCCTGACCCCTTTAGCCACAAGGGCCACATCTAACTCCCTCTGAAATATAGCCAATGAACTGGCCTCAACTACCTTCTGTGGCAGAGAATTCCACAGAAATGGTGGTTTGTTTTGAAAATGCAAATGGTGGTTTGGTTTGGAAATGGAAAGATGGTTTGGTTTGGAAATGGAAAGATGGTTTGGTTTGAAAATGGAAAAGGTTTGTTTTGAAAATGCAAACGGTTTGCTTTGAAAATGCAAAAGGTTTGCTTTGAAAATGCAAAAGTTAGTTTCGTTTCAAAATGCAAAATGTGCTTTGGTTTGAAAATGCAAAATGTGGTTTGGTTTCAAAATGCAAATCGTGGTTTGGTTTGAAAATGCAAATGGTGCTTTGGTTTGAAATGCAAATGGCGGTTTGGTTTGAAAATACAAAGGGTGGTTTGAAAATGCAGATTATTAGGTTTGAAAATGGAAATGTTGGTTTGGTTTGTAAATGCAAATTGTGATTAGGTATGAAAATGCAAAAGATTAGCTTTGAAAAATGCAAAAGGTTTGCTTTGAAAATGCATACGGTTTGCTTTGAAAATGCAAATGAAGGTTTGCTTGAAAATGCAAATGGTGGCTTGGTTTGAACATGCAAATTGTGGTTTGGATTGAAAATGCAAATGGTGGTTTGGTTTGAAAATGCAAATTGTGGTTTGGTTTGAAAATGCAAATGGTGGTTTGGTTTGAAAATGCAACTGGTGGTTTGCTTTGAAAATGGAAATGGTGGTTTGCTTTGAAAATGCAAATGGTTTGCTTCGAAAATGCAAAAGGTTTGCTTTGAAAATGCAAATTGTGGTTTGTTTTGAAAATGCAAATGGTGGTTTGGTTTGGAAATGGAAAGATGGTTTGGTTTGAAAATGGAAAAGATTTGCTTTGAAAATGCAAAAGGTTTGTTTGAAAATGCAAAAGTTAGTTTGGTTTCAAAATGCAAAAGGTGCTTTGGTTTGAAAATGCAAAATGTGGTTTGGTTTCAAAATGCAAATCATGGTTTGGTTTTAAAATGCAAACGGTGGTTTGGTTTGAAAATGCAAAAGGTTTGGCTTGTAAATGCAAAAGGTTTGGTTTGAAAATGCAAAAGGTGGTTTGCTTTGAAAATGCAAAAGGTGGTTTGGTTTGAAAATGTAAATGGTGGTTTCGTTTGGAAATGCAAAAGATGGTTTGGTTTGAAAATGGAAAAGGTTTGCTTTGTAAATGCAAAAGGTTTTCTTTGAAAATCCAAAAGTTAGTTTGCTTTGAAAATACAAAAGGTGGTTTGGTTTGAAAATGCAAAAGGTGGTTTGGTTTGAAAATGCAAATGGTGGTTTGCTTTGAAAATGCAAATGGTGGTTTGCTTTGAAAATGCAAACGGTGGTTTGGTTTGAAAATGCAAAAGGTTTGGTTTGGAAATACAAAAGGTTTGCTTTGAAAATGCAAAAGGTTTGCTTTGAAAATGGAAATGGTGGTTTGCTTTGAAAATGGAAAAGGTGGTTTAGTTTAAAATGCAAATGGTAGTTTGGTTTGGAAGTGCAAAAGATGGTTTGGTTTGAAAAAGGAAAAGGTTTGCTTTGAAAATGCAAAAGGTTTGCTTTGAAAATGCAAAAGTTAGTTTGCTTTGAAAACACAAAAGGTGGTTTGGTTTTAAAATGCAAAAGGTGGTATGTTTTTTTTTAAATTCTTTATTTCGAACAGAATAAAAGAATTAAAAGCAAGTGTGAAACAGCATACAAAAAACAAAACAAGAATATTAATAAAGTGTCATAAACAATATCTATAAATAAATGAAATCGTATGTCCGAAAAGGAGCAGGAAGAAGCCAAAGCGTATTAATTCCCACCCCTTATTCAACTGCTTATAATTATCTTATACAAACTTAGCAGCTATATGTACACCATATGTACACCAGCAGCTATATGTACACCAAATTATTTACATTTATACACTAATCAAATATTTACAAAGCCATACAAAAAAGAGAAAAAAAGAAAAAATAAAAGAAAAACCCTCATATACTATACAGTATCTCTTAGTCATATATACAACCCATCACCCTATAATCACCTTTCCCAATACAATCAGTAGAACAAATATCCCACTCACAATCACCTATCCTCATCCCAATATCCTTTAAAAAAGTGTTTTTGTACATCTTTTTAAACTGAATTATGTTTATGATAAGTTTTATCTCCTGTTCAAGACCATTCCAAAAAGTCACCCCACAGATTGCTATGCACATACTTTTAAGAGTTGTTCTGACATTGAGTTTTTTAAAATTAAGTTCCATTCTCAAATTATACCCACCCTGTCTTTCCATAAACAGTTTTTGTATATTTCTTGGAAGTAAATTATTTATTGCTTTGTACATGATTTGCGCATTCTTAAATTTAACCAGGTCGGTGAACTTCAGTGTATGTGACTTTAAGAATAATAAATTGGTATGTTCAAGATATCCAACGTTATTGATAATTCTTATTGCTATTTTTTGTAATGTGCATAACGGCTGTAGGTTGGTTTTGCAGGTGTTACCCCATATCTCCACACAGTAACTCATATATGGCAATATGAGTGTATTATACAGAGTATGTAATGATTTGTGGTCCAGAATTTGTCTTGATTTTCCCAATATTGCTATAGATTCTGCCAGTTTTGCTTTGACGTGGTTTATATGTGGTTTCCAGCAGATTTTGTGGTCTAATATCACACCAAGAAATTGATATTAATATACTCTTTCTACACTTATGTTATCTATTTTCAATTGTACTTGAGGATTGAAAATGCAAATGGTGGTTTGGTTTGAAAATGCAAATGGTGGTTTTGTTTGAAAATGCCAAAAGTTAGCTTTGGTAATGCAAAAGGTTTGGTTTGAAAATGCAAAAGGGTTGCTTTGAAAATGCAAATGGTGGTTTGCTTTGAAAATGCAAAAGATTTGCTTTGAAAATGCAAATGGTTTGCTTTGAAAATGCAAAAGGTTTGCTTTGAAAATGCAAATAGAAACATAGAAACATAGAAAATAGGCGCAGGAGTAGGCCATTCGGCCCTTCGAGCCTGCACCGCCATTTGATATGATCATGGCAGATCATCCAACTCAGTATCCCATCCCTTCCTTCTCTCCATACCCCCTGATCCCTTTAGCCACAAGGGCCACATCTAACTCCCTCTTAAATATAGCCAATGAACTGGCCTCAACTACCTTCTGTGGCAGAGAATTCCACAGAAATGGTGGTTTGTTTTGAAAATGCAAATGGTGGTTTGGTTTGGAAATGGAAAGATGGTTTGGTTTGAAAATGGAAAAGGTTTGTTTTGAAAATGCAAACGGTTTGCTTTGAAAATGCAAAAGGTTTGCTTTGAAAATGCAAAAGTTAGTTTCGTTTCAAAATGCAAAATGTGCTTTGGTTTGAAAATGCAAAATGTGGTTTGGTTTCAAAATGCAAATCGTGGTTTGGTTTGAAAATGCAAATGGTGCTTTGGTTTGAAATGCAAATGGCGGTTTGGTTTGAAAATACAAAGGGTGGTTTGAAAATGCAGATTATTAGGTTTGAAAATGGAAATGTTGGTTTGGTTTGTAAATGCAAATTGTGATTAGGTATGAAAATGCAAAAGATTAGCTTTGAAAAATGCAAAAGGTTTGCTTTGAAAATGCATAAGGTTTGCTTTGAAAATGCAAATGAAGGTTTGCTTGAAAATGCAAATGGTGGCTTGGTTTGAACATGCAAATTGTGGTTTGGATTGAAAATGCAAATGGTGGTTTGGTTTGAAAATGCAAATGGTGGTTTGGTTTGAAAATGCAAATGGTGGTTTGGTTTGAAAATGCAACTGGTGGTTTGCTTTGAAAATGGAAATGGTGGTTTGCTTTGAAAATGCAAATGGTTTGCTTCGAAAATGCAAAAGGTTTGCTTTGAAAATGCAAATTGTGGTTTGTTTTGAAAATGCAAATGGTGGTTTGGTTTGGAAATGGAAAGATGGTTTGGTTTGAAAATGGAAAAGATTTGCTTTGAAAATGCAAAAGGTTTGTTTGAAAATGCAAAAGTTAGTTTGGTTTCAAAATGCAAAAGGTGCTTTGGTTTGAAAATGCAAAATGTGGTTTGGTTTCAAAATGCAAATCATGGTTTGGTTTTAAAATGCAAACGGTGGTTTGGTTTGAAAATGCAAAAGGTTTGGCTTGTAAATGCAAAAGGTTTGGTTTGAAAATGCAAAAGGTGGTTTGCTTTGAAAATGCAAAAGGTGGTTTGGTTTGAAAATGTAAATGGTGGTTTCGTTTGGAAATGCAAAAGATGGTTTGGTTTGAAAATGGAAAAGGTTTGCTTTGTAAATGCAAAAGGTTTTCTTTGAAAATCCAAAAGTTAGTTTGCTTTGAAAATGCAAAAGGTGGTTTGGTTTGAAAATGCAAAAGGTGGTTTGGTTTGAAAATGCAAATGGTGGTTTGCTTTGAAAATGCAAATGGTGGTTTGCTTTGAAAATGCAAACGGTGGTTTGGTTTGAAAATGCAAAAAGTATGTAATGATTTGTGGTCCAGAATTTGTCTTGATTTTCCCAATATTGCTATAGATTCTGCCAATTTTGCTTTGACGTGGTTTATATGTGGTTTCCAGCAGATTTTGTGGTCTAATATCACACCAAGAAATTGATATTAATATACTCTTTCTACACTTATGTTATCTATTTTCAATTGTACTTGAGGATTGAAAATGCAAATGGTGGTTTGGTTTGAAAATGCAAATGGTGGTTTGCTTTGAAAATGCAAAAGATTTGCTTTGAAAATGCAAATGGTTTGCTTTGAAAATGCAAAAGGTTTGCTTTGAAAATGCAAATAGAAACATAGAAACATAGAAAATAGGCGCAGGAGTAGGCCCTTCGGCCCTTCGAGCCTGCACCGCCATTTGATATGATCATGGCAGATCATCCAACTCAGTATCCTTTCCCTTCCTTCTCTCCATACCCCCTGACCCCTTTAGCCACAAGGGCCACATCTAACTCCCTCTGAAATATAGCCAATGAACTGGCCTCAACTACCTTCTGTGGCAGAGAATTCCACAGAAATGGTGGTTTGTTTTGAAAATGCAAATGGTGGTTTGGTTTGGAAATGGAAAGATGGTTTGGTTTGGAAATGGAAAGATGGTTTGGTTTGAAAATGGAAAAGGTTTGTTTTGAAAATGCAAACGGTTTGCTTTGAAAATGCAAAAGGTTTGCTTTGAAAATGCAAAAGTTAGTTTCGTTTCAAAATGCAAAATGTGCTTTGGTTTGAAAATGCAAAATGTGGTTTGGTTTCAAAATGCAAATCGTGGTTTGGTTTGAAAATGCAAATGGTGCTTTGGTTTGAAATGCAAATGGCGGTTTGGTTTGAAAATACAAAGGGTGGTTTGAAAATGCAGATTATTAGGTTTGAAAATGGAAATGTTGGTTTGGTTTGTAAATGCAAATTGTGATTAGGTATGAAAATGCAAAAGATTAGCTTTGAAAAATGCAAAAGGTTTGCTTTGAAAATGCATACGGTTTGCTTTGAAAATGCAAATGAAGGTTTGCTTGAAAATGCAAATGGTGGCTTGGTTTGAACATGCAAATTGTGGTTTGGATTGAAAATGCAAATGGTGGTTTGGTTTGAAAATGCAAATTGTGGTTTGGTTTGAAAATGCAAATGGTGGTTTGGTTTGAAAATGCAACTGGTGGTTTGCTTTGAAAATGGAAATGGTGGTTTGCTTTGATAATGCAAATGGTTTGCTTCGAAAATGCAAAAGGTTTGCTTTGAAAATGCAAATTGTGGTTTGTTTTGAAAATGCAAATGGTGGTTTGGTTTGGAAATGGAAAGATGGTTTGGTTTGAAAATGGAAAAGATTTGCTTTGAAAATGCAAAAGGTTTGTTTGAAAATGCAAAAGTTAGTTTGGTTTCAAAATGCAAAAGGTGCTTTGGTTTGAAAATGCAAAATGTGGTTTGGTTTCAAAATGCAAATCATGGTTTGGTTTTAAAATGCAAACGGTGGTTTGGTTTGAAAATGCAAAAGGTTTGGCTTGTAAATGCAAAAGGTTTGGTTTGAAAATGCAAAAGGTGGTTTGCTTTGAAAATGCAAAAGGTGGTTTGGTTTGAAAATGTAAATGGTGGTTTCGTTTGGAAATGCAAAAGATGGTTTGGTTTGAAAATGGAAAAGGTTTGCTTTGTAAATGCAAAAGGTTTTCTTTGAAAATCCAAAAGTTAGTTTGCTTTGAAAATACAAAAGGTGGTTTGGTTTGAAAATGCAAAAGGTGGTTTGGTTTGAAAATGCAAATGGTGGTTTGCTTTGAAAATGCAAATGGTGGTTTGCTTTGAAAATGCAAACGGTGGTTTGGTTTGAAAATGCAAAAGGTTTGGTTTGGAAATACAAAAGGTTTGCTTTGAAAATGCAAAAGGTTTGCTTTGAAAATGGAAATGGTGGTTTGCTTTGAAAATGGAAAAGGTGGTTTAGTTTAAAATGCAAATGGTAGTTTGGTTTGGAAGTGCAAAAGATGGTTTGGTTTGAAAAAGGAAAAGGTTTGCTTTGAAAATGCAAAAGGTTTGCTTTGAAAATGCAAAAGTTAGTTTGCTTTGAAAACACAAAAGGTGGTTTGGTTTTAAAATGCAAAAGGTGGTATGTTTTTTTTTAAATTCTTTATTTCGAACAGAATAAAAGAATTAAAAGCAAGTGTGAAACAGCATACAAAAAACAAAACAAGAATATTAATAAAGTGTCATAAACAATATCTATAAATAAATGAAATCGTATGTCCGAAAAGGAGCAGGAAGAAGCCAAAGCGTATTAATTCCCACCCCTTATTCAACTGCTTATAATTATCTTATACAAACTTAGCAGCTATATGTACACCATATGTACACCAGCAGCTATATGTACACCAAATTATTTACATTTATACACTAATCAAATATTTACAAAGCCATACAAAAAAGAGAAAAAAAGAAAAAATAAAAGAAAAACCCTCATATACTATACAGTATCTCTTAGTCATATATACAACCCATCACCCTATAATCACCTTTCCCAATACAATCAGTAGAACAAATATCCCACTCACAATCACCTATCCTCATCCCAATATCCTTTAAAAAAGTGTTTTTGTACATCTTTTTAAACTGAATTATGTTTATGATAAGTTTTATCTCCTGTTCAAGACCATTCCAAAAAGTCACCCCACAGATTGCTATGCACATACTTTTAAGAGTTGTTCTGACATTGAGTTTTTTAAAATTAAGTTCCATTCTCAAATTATACCCACCCTGTCTTTCCATAAACAGTTTTTGTATATTTCTTGGAAGTAAATTATTTATTGCTTTGTACATGATTTGCGCATTCTTAAATTTAACCAGGTCGGTGAACTTCAGTGTATGTGACTTTAAGAATAATAAATTGGTATGTTCAAGATATCCAACGTTATTGATAATTCTTATTGCTATTTTTTGTAATGTGCATAACGGCTGTAGGTTGGTTTTGCAGGTGTTACCCCATATCTCCACACAGTAACTCATATATGGCAATATGAGTGTATTATACAGAGTATGTAATGATTTGTGGTCCAGAATTTGTCTTGATTTTCCCAATATTGCTATAGATTCTGCCAGTTTTCCTTTGACGTGGTTTATATGTGGTTTCCAGCAGATTTTGTGGTCTAATATCACACCAAGAAATTGATATTAATATACTCTTTCTACACTTATGTTATCTATTTTCAATTGTACTTGAGGATTGAAAATGCAAATGGTGGTTTGGTTTGAAAATGCAAATGGTGGTTTGCTTTGAAAATGCAAAAGATTTGCTTTGAAAATGCAAATGGTTTGCTTTGAAAATGCAAAAGGTTTGCTTTGAAAATGCAAATAGAAACATAGAAACATAGAAAATAGGCGCAGGAGTAGGCCATTCGGCCCTTCGAGCCTGCACCGCCATTTGATATGATCATGGCAGATCATCCAACTCAGTATCCCATCCCTTCCTTCTCTCCATACCCCCTGATCCCTTTAGCCACAAGGGCCACATCTAACTCCCTCTTAAATATAGCCAATGAACTGGCCTCAACTACCTTCTGTGGCAGAGAATTCCACAGAAATGGTGGTTTGTTTTGAAAATGCAAATGGTGGTTTGGTTTGGAAATGGAAAGATGGTTTGGTTTGGAAATGGAAAGATGGTTTGGTTTGAAAATGGAAAAGGTTTGTTTTGAAAATGCAAACGGTTTGCTTTGAAAATGCAAAAGGTTTGCTTTGAAAATGCAAAAGTTAGTTTCGTTTCAAAATGCAAAAGGTGCTTTGGTTTGAAAATGCAAAATGTGGTTTGGTTTCAAAATGCAAATCATGGTTTGGTTTTAAAATGCAAACGGTGGTTTGGTTTGAAAATGCAAAAGGTTTGGCTTGTAAATGCAAAAGGTTTGGTTTGAAAATGCAAAAGGCTTGCTTTGAAAATGCAAAAGGTTTGGTTTGAAAATGCAAAAGGTTTGCTTTGAAAATGCAAATGGTGGTTTACTTTGAAAATGCAAATGCTGGTTTGTTATGAAAATGCAAATGGTGGTTTGGTTTGAAAATGCAAATGGTGGTTTGGTTTAAAAATGCAAATGGTGGTTTGAAAATGCAAATTATTTGGTTTGAAAATGGAAATGTGGGTTTTGTTTTCAATGCAAATTGTGATTTGGTTTGAAAATGCAAAAGGTTTGCTTTGAAAATGCAAAAGGTTTGATTTGAAAATGCATAAGGTTTGCTTTGAAAATGCAAATGAAGGTTTACTTTGAAAATGCAAATTGTGGTTTGCTTTGAAAATGCAACAGGTGGTTTGCTTTGAAAATGCCAAAGGTGGCTTGCTTTGAAAATGCAAAAGGTGGTTTACTTTGAAAATGCAAAAGGCGGTTTGCTTTGAAAATGCAAACGGTGGTTTGCTTTGAGAATGCATAAACAATTTTGCTTTGAAAATGAAAAAAGGTAGTTTGCTTCGAAAATGCAAAAGGTGGTTTGCTATGAAAATTCAAAAGGTGGTTTGCTTTGAAAATGCAATAGGTGGTTTGCTTTGAAAATGCAACAGGTGGTTTGCTTTGAAAATGCAAAAGGTTTACTTCGAAAATGCAAACCTCGCACCCCTCGGTAACTCGGGATCGCCCACGCGGAGCGTGGACAGCGCCCGCGGGCGCCTCCGTCCCGACCCGCGCCCGGGGTGTCCCCGACCTACTTGCAGGAGCCGCCCTCGACGATTCTATTCCTCGCTCCAGTTCTTGTGGGGGGGGGTCCTATGGCGTCAGCCTATACAGTGTTGGTCGAACCCTCGTCAGGAGGTACGAGGGCTGGCACGTGCTTTGAGAATGCAAAAACTGTTTTGTTTTAAAAATGCAAAAGGTGGCTTGCTTTGAAAATACAAAAGGTGGTTTGCTTTGAAAATGGGAAAAAGTGGTTTGCTTTGAAAATGCAAAAGGTGATTTGGTTTGAAAATGCAAAAGGTGGTTTGAAAATGGAAATGGTGGTTTGCTTTGAAAATGCAACAGGTGATTTGCTTTGAAAATGCAAAAGGTGGTTTGTTTTCAAAATGCAAAAGGTGGTTTGCTTTGAACATGCAAAAGGCGGTTTGCTTTGAGAATGTAAAAACTGTTTTTCTTTGAAAATGCTAAAGGTGGTTTGCTATGAAAATGTAAAAGGTGATTTGCTTTGAAAATGCAATAGGTGGTTTGCTTTGAAAATGCAACAGGTGGTTTGCTTTGAAAATGCAAAAGGTTTACTTCGAAAATGCAAACCTCGCACCCCTCGGTAACTCGGGATCGCCCACGCGGAGCGTGGACAGCGCCCGCGGGCGCCTCCGTCCCGACCCGCGCCCGGGGTGTCCCCGACCTACTTGCAGGAGCCGCCCTCGACGATTCTATTCCTCGCTCCATTTCTTGTGGGGGGGGGGTCCTATGGCGTCAGCCTATACAGAGATGGTCGAACCCTCGTCAGGAGGTACGAGGGCTGGCACGTGCTTTGAGAATGCAAAAACTGTTTTGTTTTAAAAATGCAAAAGGTGGCTTGCTTTGAAAATACAAAAGGTGGTTTGCTTTGAAAATGGAAAAAGTGGTTTGAAAATGGCAATGGTGGTTTGCTTTGAAAATGCAACAGGTGATTTGCTTTGAAAATGCAAAAGGTGGTTTGTTTTTTTTTTTTTTTTTATTTTTTTTTTATTTTTTTTTTTTTTTATTTTTATTTATTAGAAGTACATTACATTACAACCACATACATTAATACTCGTCATTTGTATCTTCTTACAATTAATGTACTCCCTTTATTTTTTTTATTTTTTTTTACACTAGAAAAGGAAAAGATTGAAAGAGAGAAGAAAGTGAAGGAAAAAGTGAAAGTGTAGAAAAGTGTAGAAAATGTAACAACAAAAAAGGACGAAGACCCTACGGAAAATGCAAAAAGCGGTTTGCTTTGAGAATGCAAAAACTGTTTTGCTTTGAAAATGCTAAAGGTGGTTTGCTATGAAAATGCAAAAGGTGGTTTGCTTTGAGAATACAAAAGGTGGTTTACTTTGAAAATACAAAACTCGCACCCCTCGGTACCTCGGGATCGCCCACGCAGAGCGTCGACTGCGTCCGCGGGCCCCTCCGTCCCGACCCACGCCCGGGGTGTCCCCGACCCACATGCAGGAGCCGCCCTCGACCATTCTATTCCTCCCTCCGGTTCTGGGGGGTGGGTCCTGTGGCATCAGCCGATACACAGACCACTGATGGTCGTCAGTAGGTACGAGGGCTGGCACGTGACGTCATGGGCTACTTAAGGTTATCTCACCTCGAGACCTTAGCAGTCAACAGGTAGCTGAGTTCGAGAGAACAACCTCTCACAGCTGCAGCAGCAATGATAATATAGTTAGCGGACCAACCTAGCGTGTAACACCTCATTAAACTATCGTTTGAACCTGCCTGACGTCTGGCCTTATTCACCACGTTTGGTGCCGCTACATCCTGAAATTTCGTTGCATTTCGCATCCTGAATTTTTGTCATTTTCGTGGGCGGAATTTTCGTCGCTCTTCGCGTGCAAAAGTTTCGTCGTTTTTTGCGTCCTGAGGTTCGTCGCTTTTCGCATGCTGAATTTTCATCGCTTTTCGCAGGCTGAATTTTCATCGCTTTTCGCAGGCTGAAATTTCATTGCTTTTCACGTCATGAATTTACGTCGCTTTTCGTGTGCTGAATTTTCCTCGCGTTTCGTGTGCTGAATTTTAGTTGCTTTTCGCATCCTGAAGGTTCGTCACTTTTAGCATGCTGAATTTTCGTCGCTTTTGGCATGCTGAATTTTCGTCGTTTGCTGACATTTCGTCGCATTTCACGTCTTTAAATTTCGTCTCTTTATGCATCCTGAAATTTCGTCGCTTTTCATGTCCTGAACTTACATTGCTTTTCGCGTGCTGAATTTTCATCGTTTTCCGCGTGCTACATTTTCATTACTTTTCGCGTTGTGAAGGTTTGTCGCTTTTCGCATGCTGAATTTTTGTCACTTTTTGCGTGCTGAATATTTGTCGCTTTTCATGTGCTGAAATTTAGTCGCTTTTTGCATCCTGAAATATCGTTGCTTTTTGCGACCTGAAATGTTGTCGCATTTCATGTCCTGAAATTTCGTTGCATTTCGCCTCCCGAATTTTTGTCATTTTCGTGTGCGGAATTTTCGTCACTCTTCAACTGCTCAATTTTCGTCCCTTTTTGCATCCTGAAGGTTCGTCACTTTTCGCCTGCTGAATTTTCATCGCTTTTTGCCGGCTGAATTTTTGTCACTTTTCGCAGGCTGAAATTTAGTTGCTTTCCACGTCCTGAAATTGCGGCGCTTTATACCTCCTGCATTTTCGTCGCTTTTCGAGTCATGAATTTACATTGCTTTTTGTGTGCTGAATTTTTGTCGCATTTCACATGCTGAATTTTAGTCGCTTTTCGCGTCCTGAAGGTTCGTCACTTTTCGCGTGCTGAATTTTCGTCACTTTTCACATGCTGAATTTTCGTCGTTTTTCGTGTGCTGAAATTTCGTAGTCTTTCACGTCCTGAAATTTCGTCGCTTAATCCGTCCTGAATTTACATCGCTCTTTGTGTGCTGAATTTTCGTCGCATTTCACGTGCTGAATTTCAGTCGCTTATCGCATCCTGAATGTTCGTCACTTTTCGGGTGCTGAATTTTCGTCGCTTTTCGCATGCTGAATTTTCGTCGCTTTTCATGTGCTGAAATTTAGTCGCCTTTCACGTCCAGAAATTTCATCACTTTATGCGTCCTGATATTTCGTCGCTTTTCGCGTGCTACATTTTCATCACTTTTCACGTCCCGAAGGTTTGTTGCTTTTCGCATGCTGAATTTTTGTCACTTTTTGCATGCTGAAAATTTGTCACTTTTTGCGTGCTGAATTGTTGTCGCTTTTAGTGTGCTGAAATTTAGTCGCATGTAGCGTCCTGAAATTTCGTCGCATTTTGCATCCTGAATTTTTGTCGCATTTCATGTGCTGAATTTCGTTGCATTTCGCGTCCTGAATTTTTTCCTCGTTTTCGTGTGCGGAATTTTCATCGCTCTTCACATGCTGAGTTTTCTTCGCTTTTAACATGCTGAATTTTCATCGCTTTTTGTGTGCTGAAATTTCGTCACCTTTCACGTCCTGAAATTTCGTCACTTTATGCATCCTGAATTTACGTCGCTTTATGTGTGCTGAATTTTCGCCGTGTTTCACGCGCTGAATTTTAGTCGCTTTTCGTGTCCTGAAGGTTCGTCACTTTTCGCGTGCTGAATTTTCAGCACTTTTCACGTGCAGAATTTTCGTCGCTATTCATGTGTTGAAATTTTGTCACCTTTCATGTCCTGAAATGTAGTCGCATTTTGCGTCCTCAAATTTTGTCATTTTTCGTGTCCTGAATTTTTGTTACTTTTTGTGTGCTGAATTTTCGTAGCTTTCCATGTGCTAAAATTGCGTTGCTTTTCGTGTCCTGAAATGTTGTCACTTCATGTGTTCTGAACTTTTATCGCTTTTCGCATCCTGAAATTACGTCGCTTTTTGCGTTTTGAATTTTCGTCGTCTTTTGCATCCTGAATTTTCATCACTTTTCACGTGCTGAATTTTCGTCGCTTTTCGTGTGCTGAAATTTCGTCGCTTTTCATGTCCTAAAGTTTTGTCAATTTTCGCATCCTGAATTTTCGTTGCGTTTCACATGCTGAATTTTCGTAACTTTTCATGTGCTGAAATTGTTTTGCTTTTTTCATCCCGAAATATTGTTGCCTTCTCGTCCTGAATTTTCGTCGCTTTTCACATCCTGAATTTATATCGCTTTTGCCGTTTTGAATTTTTGTCGCCTCTTGCATCCTAAATTTTAGTCACTTTTCATTTGCTGAATTTTCATCGCTTTTCGTGTGCTGAATTTTCGTTGCCTTTCGTGTGCTGAAATGTTGTCGCTATTTCACGTCCTGAAATTTCATCGCTTTTTCATGTCCAGAAATTTCGTTGCTTTTCGTGTCCTGAAATTTTGTAGCTTTTCATGTGCTGAATCTTCGTCACATTTTGTGTGCTGAATTTTCGTCACTTTTCGTGTTCTGAATTTTCTTCACTTTTCGCGTCTTGAAGGTGCATCGCTTATCGCGTCCTGAAGGTTCGTCGCTTTTCGCATGCTTTTCTTGTGCTGAAATTTTGTTGCTTTTCACGTCCTGAAATTTTGTTGCATTTTGCGCCCTGAATTTTTTTCATTTTCTTGTGCGGAATTTTAGTCGCACATCGCGTGTTCAATTTTCGTCGCTTTTTGCAGGCTGAATTTTCGTCGCTTTTCGTGTGCTGAAATTTTGTTGCTTTTCACGTCCTGAAATTTCGTCGCTTTATGCGTCCTAAATTTTTGTCGCTTTTCGTGTCCTGAATTTTCGCCACTTCGTGTGCTGAATTTTCATTGCCTTTCGTGTGCTGAAATGTTGATGCTTTTCACGTCCTTGAATTTCATCGGTTTTTCCATCCTGAATTTTTGTCACATTTCAGGTCCTGAGATTTCTTCGCTTTTCACGTCCTGAATTTTTTTCACTAATGTGTGCTGAATTTTTATCGCTTATCGTGTCCTGAAGGTTCGTTTCTTTTCGTGTGCTGTATTTTCGGTACTTTTCACGTGCAGTATTTTCGTCGCTTTTCATGTGCTGAAATTTCGTCACTTTTCACGTCCTGAAAATTTGTCGCATTTTGCATCCTGAATTTTTGTCGCATTTCATGTGCTGAATTTCGTTTCATTTCGTGTCCTGAATTTTTTTTCTCGTTTTCATGTGCGGAATTTTGGTCGCTCTTTGCAACAGGTGGTTTGCTTTGAAAATGCAACAGGTGGTTTGCTTTGAAAATGCAAAAGGTTTACTTCGAAAATGCAAACCTCGCACCCCTCGGTAACTCGGGATCGCCCACGCGGAGCGTGGACAGCGCCCGCGGGCGCCTCCGTCCCGACCCGCGCCCGGGGTGTCCCCGACCTACTTGCAGGAGACGCCCTCGACGATTCTATTCCTCGCTCCATTTCTTGTGGGGGAGGGTCCTATGGCATCAGCCTATACAGAGATGGTCGAACCCTCGTCAGGAGGTACGAGGGCTGGCACGTGCTTTGAGAATGCAAAAACTGTTTTGTTTTAAAAATGCAAAAGGTGGCTTGCTTTGAAAATACAAAAGGTGGTTTGCTTTGAAAATGGAAAAAGTGGTTTGCTTTGAAAATGCAAAAGGTGATTTGGTTTGAAAATGCAAAAGGTGGTTTGAAAATGGAAATGGTGGTTTGCTTTGAAAATGCAACAGGTGATTTGCTTTGAAAATGCAAAAGGTGGTTTGTTTTCAAAATGCAAAAGGTGGTTTGCTTTGAAAATGCAAAAGGCGGTTTGCTTTGAGAATGCAAAAACTGTTTTGCTTTGAAAATGCTAAAGGTGGTTTGCTATGAAAATGCAAAAGGTGGTTTGCTTTGAAAATGCAAAAGGTGGTTTACTTTGAAAATACAAAACTCGCACCCCTCGGTACCTCGGGATCGCCCACGCAGAGCGACGACTGCGGCCGCGGGCCCCTCCGTCCCGACCCACGCCCGGGGTGTCCCCGACCCACATGCAGGAGCCGCCCTCGACCATTCTATTCCTCCCTCCGGTTCTGGGGGGTGGGTCCTGTGGCATCAGCCGATACACAGACCACTGATGGTCGTCAGTAGGTACGAGGGCTGGCACGTGACGTCATGGGCTACTTAAGGTTATCTCACCTCGAGAACTTAGCAGTCAACTTTTCGCGTCCTGAAGGTTCGTCACTTTTCGCATGCTGAATTTTCGTCGCTTTTCACAGGCTGAATTTTCATCGCTTTTCGCAGGCTGAAATTTCATTGCTTTTCACGTCATGAATTTACGTCGCTTTTCGTGTGCTGAATTTTCCTCGCGTTTCGTGTGCTGAATTTGAGTTGCTTTTCGCATCCTGAAGGTTCGTCACTTTTAGCATGCTGAATTTTCGTCGCTTTTCGCATGCTGAATTTTCGTCGTTTGCTGACATTTCGTCGCATTTCACGTCTTTAAATTTCGTCTCTTTATGCATCCTGAAATTTTGTCGCTTTTCATGTCCTGAACTTACATTGCTTTTCGCGTGCTGAATTTTCATCATTTTCCGCGTGCTACATTTTCATTACTTTTCGCGTTGTGAAGGTTTGTCGTTTTCGCATGCTGAATTTTTGTCACTTTTTGCGTGCTGAATATTTGTCGCTTTTCATGTGCTGAAATTTAGTCGCTTTATGCATCCTGAAATATCGTTGCTTTTTGAGACCTGAAATGTTGTCGCATTTCATGTCCTGAAATTTCGTTGCATTTCGCCTCCTGAATTTTTGTCATTTTCGTGTGCGGAACTTTCGTCACTATTCACCTGCTCAATTTTCGTCCTTTTTGCGTCCTGAAGGTTCGTCACTTTTCGCCTGCTGAATTTTCATCGCTTTTCGCAGGCTGAATTTTTGTCACTTTTCGCAGGCTGAAATTTAGTTGCTTTTCACGTCCTGAAATTGCGGCGCTTTATACCTCCTGCATTTTCGTCGCTTTTCGAGTCATGAATTTACGTCGCTTTTTGTGTGCTGAATTTTTGTCGCATTTCACGTGCCGAATTTTAGTCGCTTTTCGCGTCGTGAAGGTTCGTCACTTTTCGCGTGCTGAATTTTCGTCACTTTTCACATGCTGAATTTTCGTCGTTTTTTGTGTGCTGAAATTTCGTAGTCTTTCACGTCCTGAAATTTCGTCGCTTAATCCGTCCTGAATTTACATCGCTCTTTGTGTGCTGAATTTTCGTCGCATTTCACGCGCTGAATTTCAGTCGCTTATCGCGTCCTGAATGTTCGTCACTTTTCGGGTGCTGAAATTTAGTCGCATTTAGCGTCCTGAAATTTCATCACTTTATGCGTCCTGATATTTCGTCGCTTTTCGCGTGCTACATTTTCATCACTTTTCACATCCCGAAGGTTTGTTGCTTTTCGCATGCTGAATTTTTGTCACTTTTTGCATGCTGAAAATTTGTCACTTTTTGCGTGCTGAATTGTTGTCACTTTTCGTGTGCTGAAATTTAGTCGCATTTAGCGTCCTGAAATTTCGTCGCATTTTGCATCCTTAATTTTTGTCGCATTTCATGTGCTGAATTTCGTTGCATTTCGCGTCCTGAATTTTTTCCTCGTTTTCGTGTGCGGAATTTTCGTCGCTCTTCGCATGCTGAGTTTTCTTCGCTTTTCACATGCTGAATTTTCATCGCTTTTTGTGTGCTGAAATTTCGTCACCTTTCACGTCCTGAAATTTCGTCACTTTATGCATCCTGAATTTACGTCGCTTTATGTGTGCTGAATTTTCGCCGTGTTTCACGCGCTGAATTTTAGTCGCTTTTCGTGTCCTGAAGGTTCGTCACTTTTCGCGTGCTGAATTTTCAGCACTTTTCACGTGCAGAATTTTCGTCGCTATTCATGTGTTGAAATTTTGTCACCTTTCATGTCCTGAAATTTAGTCGCATTTTGCGTCTTGAAATTTTGTCATTTTTCGTGTCCTGAATTTTTGTTACTTTTTGTGTGCTGAATTTTTGTAGCTTTTCATGTGCTAAAATTGCGTTGCTTTTCGTGTCCTGAAATGTTGTCGCTTCATGTGTTCTGAACTTTTATCGCTTTTCGCACCCTGAAATTACGTCGCTTTTTGCGTTTTGAATTTTCGTCGCCTTTTGCATCCTGAATTTTCATCACTTTTCACGTGCTGAATTTTCGTCGCTTTTCGTGTGCTGAAATTTCGTCGCTTTTCGTGTCCTGAAGTTTTGTCAATTTTCACATCCTGAATTTTCGTTGCGTTTCACATGCTGAATTTTCGTCACTTTTCATGTGCTGAAATTGTTTTGCTTTTTGCATCCTGAAATATTGTTGCCTTCTCGGCCTGAATTTTCATCGCTTTTCACGTCCTGAATTTATATCGCTTTTGCCGTTTTGAATTTTGTCGCCTCTTGCATCCTAAATTTTAGTCTCTTTTCATGTGCTGAATTTTCATCGCTTTTCGTGTGCTGAATTTTCGTTGCCTTTCGTGTGCTGAAATGTTGTCGCTTTTCACGTCCTTTAATTTCATCGCTTTTTCATGTCCAGAAATTTCGTTGCTTTTCACGTCCTGAAATTTTGTAGCTTTCATGTGCTGAATTTTCTTCACATTTTGTGTGCTGAATTTTCGTCACTTTTCGTGTTCTGAATTTTCTTCACTTTTCGCGTCTTGAAGGTTCATCGCTAATCGCGTCCTGAAGGTTCGTCGCTTTTCGCATGCTTTTCTTGTGCTGAAATTTTGTTGCTTTTCACGTCCTGAAATTTTGTTGCATTTTGCGTCCTGAATTTTTGTCATTTTCGTGTGCGGAATTTTAGTCGCACATCGCGTGTTCAATTTTCGTCGCTTTTTGCATCCTGAAGGTTTGTCAATTTCCGCGTGCTGAAATTTCATCACTTTTAGCAGGCTGAATTTTCGTCGCTTTTCGTGTGCTGAAATGTTGTTGCTTTTCACGTCCTGAAATAGTGTCGCTTTATGCGTCTTAAATTTTTGTCGCTTTTGTGTCCTGCATTTTCGTCACTTCGTGTGCTGAATTTTCGCTGCCTTTCGTGTGCTGAAATGTTGACGCTTTTCACGTCCTTAAATTTCATCGCTTTTTCCATCCTGAATTTTTGTCACATTTCAGGTCCTGAGATTTCTTCGCTTTTCACGTCCTGAATTTTTTTCACTATTGTGTGCTGAATTTTCATCGCTTATCGTGTCCTGAAGGTTCGTCTCTTTTCGTGTGCTGTATTTTCGGTATTTTCACATGCAGTATTTTCGTCGCTTTTCATGTGCTGAAATTTCGTCGCTTTTCACGTCCTGAAATGTTGTCGCATTTTGCATCCTGAATTTTTGTCGCATTTCATGTGCTGAATTTCGTTGCATTTCGCATCCTGAATTTTCTTCTCGTTTTCGTGTGTGGAATTTTCGTCGCTCTTCGCATGCTGAGTTTTCTTCGCTTTTCACATGCTGAAATTTCATCGCTTTTTGTGTGCTGAAATTTCGTCACCTTTCACGTCCTGAAATTTCGTCACTTTATGCATCCTGAATTTACGTCGCTTTATGTGTGCAGAATTTTCGTCGCTATTCATGTGTTGAAATTTTGTCATCTTTCATGTCCTGAAATTTAGTCGCATTTTGCGTCCTAAAATTTTGTCATTTTTCGTGTCCTGAATTTTTGTTAATTTTTGTGTGCTGAATTTTCGTAGCTTTTCATGTGCTAAAATTTCGTTGCTTTTCGTGTCCTGAAATGTTGTCGCTTCATGTGTTCTGAACTTTTTCGTCGCTTTTTGCATCCTGAAGGTTTGTCAATTTCCGCGTGCTGAAATTTCATCACTTTTAGCAGGCTGAATTTTCGTCGCTTTTCGTGTGCTGAAATTTTGTTGCTTTTCACGTCCTGAAATTGTGTCGCTTTATGCGTCTTAAATTTTTGTCGCTTTTGTGTCCTGCATTTTCATCACTTCGTGTGCTGAATTTTCGCTGCCTTTCGTGTGCTGAAATGTTGACGCTTTTCACGTCCTTAAATTTCATCGCTTTTTCCATCCTGAATTTTTGTCACATTTCAGGTCCTGAGATTTCTTCGCTTTTCACGTCCTGAATTTTTTTCACTATTGTGTGCTGAATTTTCATCGCTTATCGTGTCCTGAAGGTTCGTCTCTTTTCGTGTGCTGTATTTTCGGTATTTTCACATGCAGTATTTTCGTCGCTTTTCATGTGCTTTTCTTGTGCTGAAATTTTGTTGCTTTTCAAGTCCTGATATTTTGTTGCATTTTGCGTCCTGAATTTTTGTCATTTTCATGTGTGGAATTTTAGTCGCACATCGCGTGTTCAATTTTCGTCGCTTTTTGCATCCTGAAGGTTTGTCAATTTCCGCGTGCTGAATTTTCATCACTTTTAGCAGGCTGAATTTTGGTCGCTTTTTGTGTGCTGAAATTTTGTTGCTTTTCACGTCCTGAAATTGCGTCGCATTATGCGTCCTAAATATTTGTCGCTTTTCGTGTCCTGAATTTTCGTCACTTCGTGTGCTGAATTTTCGTTGCCTTTCGTGTGCTGAAATGTTGACGCTTTTCACGTCCTTAAATTTCATCGCTTTTTCCATCCTGAATTTTTGTCACATTTCAGGTCCTGAGATTTCTTCGCTTTTCATGTCCTGAATTTTTTTCACTATTCTGTGCTGAATTTTCATCACTTATCGTGTCCTGAAGGTTCGTCTCTTTTCGTGTGCTGTATTTTCGGTACTTTTCACATGCAGTATTTTCGTCGCTTTTCATGTGCTGAAATTTCGTCGCTTTTCACGTCCTGAAATGTTGTCGCATTTTGCATCCTGAATTTTTGTCGCATTTCATGTGCTGAATTTCGTTTCATTTCGTGTCCTGAATTTTTTTTCTCGTTTTCATGTGCGGAATTTTGGTCGCTCTTTGCAACAGGTGGTTTGCTTTGAAAATGCAACAGGTGGTTTGCTTTGAAAATGCAAAAGGTTTACTTCGAAAATGCAAACCTCGCACCCCTCGGTAACTCGGGATCGCCCACGCGGAGCGTGGACAGCGCCCGCGGGCGCCTCCGTCCCGACCCGCGCCCGGGGTGTCCCCGACCTACTTGCAGGAGACGCCCTCGACGATTCTATTCCTCGCTCCATTTCTTGTGGGGGAGGGTCCTATGGCATCAGCCTATACAGAGATGGTCGAACCCTCGTCAGGAGGTACGAGGGCTGGCACGTGCTTTGAGAATGCAAAAACTGTTTTGTTTTAAAAATGCAAAAGGTGGCTTGCTTTGAAAATACAAAAGGTGGTTTGCTTTGAAAATGGAAAAAGTGGTTTGCTTTGAAAATGCAAAAGGTGATTTGGTTTGAAAATGCAAAAGGTGGTTTGAAAATGGAAATGGTGGTTTGCTTTGAAAATGCAACAGGTGATTTGCTTTGAAAATGCAAAAGGTGGTTTGTTTTCAAAATGCAAAAGGTGGTTTGCTTTGAAAATGCAAAAGGCGGTTTGCTTTGAGAATGCAAAAACTGTTTTGCTTTGAAAATGCTAAAGGTGGTTTGCTATGAAAATGCAAAAGGTGGTTTGCTTTGAAAATGCAAAAGGTGGTTTACTTTGAAAATACAAAACTCGCACCCCTCGGTACCTCGGGATCGCCCACGCAGAGCGACGACTGCGGCCGCGGGCCCCTCCGTCCCGACCCACGCCCGGGGTGTCCCCGACCCACATGCAGGAGCCGCCCTCGACCATTCTATTCCTCCCTCCGGTTCTGGGGGGTGGGTCCTGTGGCATCAGCCGATACACAGACCACTGATGGTCGTCAGTAGGTACGAGGGCTGGCACGTGACGTCATGGGCTACTTAAGGTTATCTCACCTCGAGAACTTAGCAGTCAACTTTTCGCGTCCTGAAGGTTCGTCACTTTTCGCATGCTGAATTTTCGTCGCTTTTCACAGGCTGAATTTTCATCGCTTTTCGCAGGCTGAAATTTCATTGCTTTTCACGTCATGAATTTACGTCGCTTTTCGTGTGCTGAATTTTCCTCGCGTTTCGTGTGCTGAATTTGAGTTGCTTTTCGCATCCTGAAGGTTCGTCACTTTTAGCATGCTGAATTTTCGTCGCTTTTCGCATGCTGAATTTTCGTCGTTTGCTGACATTTCGTCGCATTTCACGTCTTTAAATTTCGTCTCTTTATGCATCCTGAAATTTTGTCGCTTTTCATGTCCTGAACTTACATTGCTTTTCGCGTGCTGAATTTTCATCATTTTCCGCGTGCTACATTTTCATTACTTTTCGCGTTGTGAAGGTTTGTCGTTTTCGCATGCTGAATTTTTGTCACTTTTTGCGTGCTGAATATTTGTCGCTTTTCATGTGCTGAAATTTAGTCGCTTTATGCATCCTGAAATATCGTTGCTTTTTGAGACCTGAAATGTTGTCGCATTTCATGTCCTGAAATTTCGTTGCATTTCGCCTCCTGAATTTTTGTCATTTTCGTGTGCGGAACTTTCGTCACTATTCACCTGCTCAATTTTCGTCCTTTTTGCGTCCTGAAGGTTCGTCACTTTTCGCCTGCTGAATTTTCATCGCTTTTCGCAGGCTGAATTTTTGTCACTTTTCGCAGGCTGAAATTTAGTTGCTTTTCACGTCCTGAAATTGCGGCGCTTTATACCTCCTGCATTTTCGTCGCTTTTCGAGTCATGAATTTACGTCGCTTTTTGTGTGCTGAATTTTTGTCGCATTTCACGTGCCGAATTTTAGTCGCTTTTCGCGTCGTGAAGGTTCGTCACTTTTCGCGTGCTGAATTTTCGTCACTTTTCACATGCTGAATTTTCGTCGTTTTTTGTGTGCTGAAATTTCGTAGTCTTTCACGTCCTGAAATTTCGTCGCTTAATCCGTCCTGAATTTACATCGCTCTTTGTGTGCTGAATTTTCGTCGCATTTCACGCGCTGAATTTCAGTCGCTTATCGCGTCCTGAATGTTCGTCACTTTTCGGGTGCTGAAATTTAGTCGCATTTAGCGTCCTGAAATTTCATCACTTTATGCGTCCTGATATTTCGTCGCTTTTCGCGTGCTACATTTTCATCACTTTTCACATCCCGAAGGTTTGTTGCTTTTCGCATGCTGAATTTTTGTCACTTTTTGCATGCTGAAAATTTGTCACTTTTTGCGTGCTGAATTGTTGTCACTTTTCGTGTGCTGAAATTTAGTCGCATTTAGCGTCCTGAAATTTCGTCGCATTTTGCATCCTTAATTTTTGTCGCATTTCATGTGCTGAATTTCGTTGCATTTCGCGTCCTGAATTTTTTCCTCGTTTTCGTGTGCGGAATTTTCGTCGCTCTTCGCATGCTGAGTTTTCTTCGCTTTTCACATGCTGAATTTTCATCGCTTTTTGTGTGCTGAAATTTCGTCACCTTTCACGTCCTGAAATTTCGTCACTTTATGCATCCTGAATTTACGTCGCTTTATGTGTGCTGAATTTTCGCCGTGTTTCACGCGCTGAATTTTAGTCGCTTTTCGTGTCCTGAAGGTTCGTCACTTTTCGCGTGCTGAATTTTCAGCACTTTTCACGTGCAGAATTTTCGTCGCTATTCATGTGTTGAAATTTTGTCACCTTTCATGTCCTGAAATTTAGTCGCATTTTGCGTCTTGAAATTTTGTCATTTTTCGTGTCCTGAATTTTTGTTACTTTTTGTGTGCTGAATTTTTGTAGCTTTTCATGTGCTAAAATTGCGTTGCTTTTCGTGTCCTGAAATGTTGTCGCTTCATGTGTTCTGAACTTTTATCGCTTTTCGCACCCTGAAATTACGTCGCTTTTTGCGTTTTGAATTTTCGTCGCCTTTTGCATCCTGAATTTTCATCACTTTTCACGTGCTGAATTTTCGTCGCTTTTCGTGTGCTGAAATTTCGTCGCTTTTCGTGTCCTGAAGTTTTGTCAATTTTCACATCCTGAATTTTCGTTGCGTTTCACATGCTGAATTTTCGTCACTTTTCATGTGCTGAAATTGTTTTGCTTTTTGCATCCTGAAATATTGTTGCCTTCTCGGCCTGAATTTTCATCGCTTTTCACGTCCTGAATTTATATCGCTTTTGCCGTTTTGAATTTTGTCGCCTCTTGCATCCTAAATTTTAGTCTCTTTTCATGTGCTGAATTTTCATCGCTTTTCGTGTGCTGAATTTTCGTTGCCTTTCGTGTGCTGAAATGTTGTCGCTTTTCACGTCCTTTAATTTCATCGCTTTTTCATGTCCAGAAATTTCGTTGCTTTTCACGTCCTGAAATTTTGTAGCTTTCATGTGCTGAATTTTCTTCACATTTTGTGTGCTGAATTTTCGTCACTTTTCGTGTTCTGAATTTTCTTCACTTTTCGCGTCTTGAAGGTTCATCGCTAATCGCGTCCTGAAGGTTCGTCGCTTTTCGCATGCTTTTCTTGTGCTGAAATTTTGTTGCTTTTCACGTCCTGAAATTTTGTTGCATTTTGCGTCCTGAATTTTTGTCATTTTCGTGTGCGGAATTTTAGTCGCACATCGCGTGTTCAATTTTCGTCGCTTTTTGCATCCTGAAGGTTTGTCAATTTCCGCGTGCTGAAATTTCATCACTTTTAGCAGGCTGAATTTTCGTCGCTTTTCGTGTGCTGAAATGTTGTTGCTTTTCACGTCCTGAAATAGTGTCGCTTTATGCGTCTTAAATTTTTGTCGCTTTTGTGTCCTGCATTTTCGTCACTTCGTGTGCTGAATTTTCGCTGCCTTTCGTGTGCTGAAATGTTGACGCTTTTCACGTCCTTAAATTTCATCGCTTTTTCCATCCTGAATTTTTGTCACATTTCAGGTCCTGAGATTTCTTCGCTTTTCACGTCCTGAATTTTTTTCACTATTGTGTGCTGAATTTTCATCGCTTATCGTGTCCTGAAGGTTCGTCTCTTTTCGTGTGCTGTATTTTCGGTATTTTCACATGCAGTATTTTCGTCGCTTTTCATGTGCTGAAATTTCGTCGCTTTTCACGTCCTGAAATGTTGTCGCATTTTGCATCCTGAATTTTTGTCGCATTTCATGTGCTGAATTTCGTTGCATTTCGCATCCTGAATTTTCTTCTCGTTTTCGTGTGTGGAATTTTCGTCGCTCTTCGCATGCTGAGTTTTCTTCGCTTTTCACATGCTGAAATTTCATCGCTTTTTGTGTGCTGAAATTTCGTCACCTTTCACGTCCTGAAATTTCGTCACTTTATGCATCCTGAATTTACGTCGCTTTATGTGTGCAGAATTTTCGTCGCTATTCATGTGTTGAAATTTTGTCATCTTTCATGTCCTGAAATTTAGTCGCATTTTGCGTCCTAAAATTTTGTCATTTTTCGTGTCCTGAATTTTTGTTAATTTTTGTGTGCTGAATTTTCGTAGCTTTTCATGTGCTAAAATTTCGTTGCTTTTCGTGTCCTGAAATGTTGTCGCTTCATGTGTTCTGAACTTTTTCGTCGCTTTTTGCATCCTGAAGGTTTGTCAATTTCCGCGTGCTGAAATTTCATCACTTTTAGCAGGCTGAATTTTCGTCGCTTTTCGTGTGCTGAAATTTTGTTGCTTTTCACGTCCTGAAATTGTGTCGCTTTATGCGTCTTAAATTTTTGTCGCTTTTGTGTCCTGCATTTTCATCACTTCGTGTGCTGAATTTTCGCTGCCTTTCGTGTGCTGAAATGTTGACGCTTTTCACGTCCTTAAATTTCATCGCTTTTTCCATCCTGAATTTTTGTCACATTTCAGGTCCTGAGATTTCTTCGCTTTTCACGTCCTGAATTTTTTTCACTATTGTGTGCTGAATTTTCATCGCTTATCGTGTCCTGAAGGTTCGTCTCTTTTCGTGTGCTGTATTTTCGGTATTTTCACATGCAGTATTTTCGTCGCTTTTCATGTGCTTTTCTTGTGCTGAAATTTTGTTGCTTTTCAAGTCCTGATATTTTGTTGCATTTTGCGTCCTGAATTTTTGTCATTTTCATGTGTGGAATTTTAGTCGCACATCGCGTGTTCAATTTTCGTCGCTTTTTGCATCCTGAAGGTTTGTCAATTTCCGCGTGCTGAATTTTCATCACTTTTAGCAGGCTGAATTTTGGTCGCTTTTTGTGTGCTGAAATTTTGTTGCTTTTCACGTCCTGAAATTGCGTCGCATTATGCGTCCTAAATATTTGTCGCTTTTCGTGTCCTGAATTTTCGTCACTTCGTGTGCTGAATTTTCGTTGCCTTTCGTGTGCTGAAATGTTGACGCTTTTCACGTCCTTAAATTTCATCGCTTTTTCCATCCTGAATTTTTGTCACATTTCAGGTCCTGAGATTTCTTCGCTTTTCATGTCCTGAATTTTTTTCACTATTCTGTGCTGAATTTTCATCACTTATCGTGTCCTGAAGGTTCGTCTCTTTTCGTGTGCTGTATTTTCGGTACTTTTCACATGCAGTATTTTCGTCGCTTTTCATGTGCTGAAATTTCGTCGCTTTTCACGTCCTGAAATGTTGTCGCATTTTGCATCCTGAATTTTTGTCGCATTTCATGTGCTGAATTTCGTTGCATTTCGCGTCCTGAATTTTTTTCACGTTTTCTTGTGCGGAATTTTCGTTGCTCTTTGAATGCTGAGTTTTCTTCGCTTTTCACATGCTGAATTTTCATCGCTTTTTGTGTGCTGAAATTTCCTCACCTTTCACGTCCTGATATTTCATCACTTTATGCATCCTGAATTTACATCGCTTTATGTGTGCTGAATTTTCGCCGTGTTTCACGCTCTGAATTTTAGTCGCTTTTCGTGTCCTGAAGGTTCGTCACTTTTGGCGTGCTGAATTTTCAGCGCTTTTCACGTGCAGAATTTTCATCGCTATTCATGTGTTGATATTTTGTCACCTTTCATGTCCTTAAATTTAGTCGCATTTTGCGCATTGAAATTTTGTCATTTTTCGTGTCCTGAATTTTTGCTACTTTTGTGTGCTGAATTTTTGTAGCTTTTCATGTGCTAAAATTGCGTTGCTTTTCGTGTCCTGAAATGTTGTTGCTTCATGTGTTCTGAATTTTTATCGCTTTTCGCATCCTGAAATTACGTCGCTTTTTGCGTTTTGAATTTTCGTCGCCTTTTGCATCCTGAATTTTCATCACTTTTCATGTGCTGAATTTTCGTCGCTTTTCGTGTGCAGAAATTTCGTCGCTTTTCGTGTCGTGAAGTTTTGTCAATTTTCGCATCCTGAATTTTCGTTGCGTTTCACATGCTGAATTTTCGTCACTTTTCATGTGCTGAAATTGTTTTGCTTTTTGCATCCTGAAATATTGTTGCCTTCTCGTCCTGAATTTTCGTCGCTTTTCACGTCCTGAATCTATATCGCTTTTGCCGTTTTGAATTTTTGTCGCCTCTTGCATCCCAAATTTTAGTCACTTTTCATGTGCTGAATTTTCATCGCTTTTCCTGTGCTGAATTTTCGTTGCCTTTCGTGTGCTGAAATGTTGTCGCTTTTCACGTCCTGAAATTTCATCGCTTTTTCATGTCCAGAAATTTCGTTGCTTTTCGCGTCCTGAAATTTTGTAGCTTTTCATGTGCTGAATTTTCATCACATTTTGTGTGCTGAATTTTCTTCACTTTTCGTGTTCTGAATTTTCTTCATTTTTCGCGTCTTGAAGGTTCATCGCTTATCGCGTCCTGAAGGTTCGTCGCTTTTCGCATGCTTTTCTTGTGCTGAAATTTTGTTGCTTTTCACGTCCTAAAATTGCGTCGCTTTATGCGTCCTAAATTTTTGTCGCTTTTCGTGTCATGAATTTTCGTCACTTCGTGTGCTGAATTTTCGTTGCCTTTCGTGTGCTGAAATGTTGACGCTTTTCACGTCCTTAAATTTCATCGCTTTTTCCATCCTGAATTTTTGTCACATTTCAGGACCTGAGATTTCTTCGCTTTTCACGTCCTGAATTTTTTTCACTATTGTGTGCTGAATTTTCATCGCTTATCGTGTCCTGAAGGTTCGTCTCTTTTCGTGTGCTGTATTTTCGGTATTTTCACATGCAGTATTTTCGTCGCTTTTCATGTGCTGAAATTTCGTCGCTTTTCAGGTCCTGAAATTTTGTCGCATTTTGCATCCTGAATTTTTGTCGCATTTCATGTGCTGAATTTTGTTGCATTTCGCGTCCTGAATTTTTTTCTCGTTTTCGTGTGCGGAATTTTCGTCGCTCTTTGCATGCTGAGTTTTCTTCGCTTTTCACATGCTGAATTTTCATCGCTTTTTGTGTGCTGAAATTTCGTCACCTTTCACGTCCTGAAATTTCGTCACTTTATGCATCCTGAATTTACGTCGCTTTATGTGTGCTGAATTTTGGCCGTGTTTCACGCGCTGAATTTTAGTCGCTTTTCGTGTCCTGAAGGTTCGTCACTTTTTGCGTGCTGAATTTTCAGCGCTTTTAACGTGCAGAATTTTCGTCGCTATTCATGTGTTGAAATTTTGTCACCTTTCATGTCCTGAAATTTAGTCGCATTTTGCGTCTTGAAATTTTGTCATTTTTCGTGTCTTGAATTTTTGTTACTTTTTGTGTGCTGAATTTTCGTAGCTTTTCATGTGCTAAAATTGCGTTGCTTTTCGTGTCCTGAAATGTTGTCGCTTCATGTGTTCTGAACTTTTATCGCTTTTCGCACCCTGAAATTACGTCGCTTTTTGCGTTTTGAATTTTCGTCGCCTTTTGCATCCTGAATTTTCATCACTTTTCACGTGCTGAATTTTCGTCGCTTTTCGTGTGCTGAAATTTCGTCGCTTTTCGTGTCCTGAAGTTTTGTCAATTTTCACATCCTGAATTTTCGTTGCGTTTCACATGCTGAATTTTCGTCACTTTTCATGTGCTGAAATTGTTTTGCTTTTTGCATCCTGAAATATTGTTGCCTTCTCGGCCTGAATTTTCATCGCTTTTCACGTCCTGAATTTATATCGCTTTTGCCGTTTTGAATTTTGTCGCCTCTTGCATCCTAAATTTTAGTCTCTTTTCATGTGCTGAATTTTCATCGCTTTTCGTGTGCTGAATTTTCGTTGCCTTTCGTGTGCTGAAATGTTGTCGCTTTTCACGTCCTTTAATTTCATCGCTTTTTCATGTCCAGAAATTTCGTTGCTTTTCACGTCCTGAAATTTTGTAGCTTTCATGTGCTGAATTTTCTTCACATTTTGTGTGCTGAATTTTCGTCACTTTTCGTGTTCTGAATTTTCTTCACTTTTCGCGTCTTGAAGGTTCATCGCTAATCGCGTCCTGAAGGTTCGTCGCTTTTCGCATGCTTTTCTTGTGCTGAAATTTTGTTGCTTTTCACGTCCTGAAATTTTGTTGCATTTTGCGTCCTGAATTTTTGTCATTTTCGTGTGCGGAATTTTAGTCGCACATCGCGTGTTCAATTTTCGTCGCTTTTTGCATCCTGAAGGTTTGTCAATTTCCGCGTGCTGAAATTTCATCACTTTTAGCAGGCTGAATTTTCGTCGCTTTTCGTGTGCTGAAATGTTGTTGCTTTTCACGTCCTGAAATAGTGTCGCTTTATGCGTCTTAAATTTTTGTCGCTTTTGTGTCCTGCATTTTCGTCACTTCGTGTGCTGAATTTTCGCTGCCTTTCGTGTGCTGAAATGTTGACGCTTTTCACGTCCTTAAATTTCATCGCTTTTTCCATCCTGAATTTTTGTCACATTTCAGGTCCTGAGATTTCTTCGCTTTTCACGTCCTGAATTTTTTTCACTATTGTGTGCTGAATTTTCATCGCTTATCGTGTCCTGAAGGTTCGTCTCTTTTCGTGTGCTGTATTTTCGGTATTTTCACATGCAGTATTTTCGTCGCTTTTCATGTGCTGAAATTTCGTCGCTTTTCACGTCCTGAAATGTTGTCGCATTTTGCATCCTGAATTTTTGTCGCATTTCATGTGCTGAATTTCGTTGCATTTCGCATCCTGAATTTTCTTCTCGTTTTCGTGTGTGGAATTTTCGTCGCTCTTCGCATGCTGAGTTTTCTTCGCTTTTCACATGCTGAAATTTCATCGCTTTTTGTGTGCTGAAATTTCGTCACCTTTCACGTCCTGAAATTTCGTCACTTTATGCATCCTGAATTTACGTCGCTTTATGTGTGCAGAATTTTCGTCGCTATTCATGTGTTGAAATTTTGTCATCTTTCATGTCCTGAAATTTAGTCGCATTTTGCGTCCTAAAATTTTGTCATTTTTCGTGTCCTGAATTTTTGTTAATTTTTGTGTGCTGAATTTTCGTAGCTTTTCATGTGCTAAAATTTCGTTGCTTTTCGTGTCCTGAAATGTTGTCGCTTCATGTGTTCTGAACTTTTTCGTCGCTTTTTGCATCCTGAAGGTTTGTCAATTTCCGCGTGCTGAAATTTCATCACTTTTAGCAGGCTGAATTTTCGTCGCTTTTCGTGTGCTGAAATTTTGTTGCTTTTCACGTCCTGAAATTGTGTCGCTTTATGCGTCTTAAATTTTTGTCGCTTTTGTGTCCTGCATTTTCATCACTTCGTGTGCTGAATTTTCGCTGCCTTTCGTGTGCTGAAATGTTGACGCTTTTCACGTCCTTAAATTTCATCGCTTTTTCCATCCTGAATTTTTGTCACATTTCAGGTCCTGAGATTTCTTCGCTTTTCACGTCCTGAATTTTTTTCACTATTGTGTGCTGAATTTTCATCGCTTATCGTGTCCTGAAGGTTCGTCTCTTTTCGTGTGCTGTATTTTCGGTATTTTCACATGCAGTATTTTCGTCGCTTTTCATGTGCTTTTCTTGTGCTGAAATTTTGTTGCTTTTCAAGTCCTGATATTTTGTTGCATTTTGCGTCCTGAATTTTTGTCATTTTCATGTGTGGAATTTTAGTCGCACATCGCGTGTTCAATTTTCGTCGCTTTTTGCATCCTGAAGGTTTGTCAATTTCCGCGTGCTGAATTTTCATCACTTTTAGCAGGCTGAATTTTGGTCGCTTTTTGTGTGCTGAAATTTTGTTGCTTTTCACGTCCTGAAATTGCGTCGCATTATGCGTCCTAAATATTTGTCGCTTTTCGTGTCCTGAATTTTCGTCACTTCGTGTGCTGAATTTTCGTTGCCTTTCGTGTGCTGAAATGTTGACGCTTTTCACGTCCTTAAATTTCATCGCTTTTTCCATCCTGAATTTTTGTCACATTTCAGGTCCTGAGATTTCTTCGCTTTTCATGTCCTGAATTTTTTTCACTATTCTGTGCTGAATTTTCATCACTTATCGTGTCCTGAAGGTTCGTCTCTTTTCGTGTGCTGTATTTTCGGTACTTTTCACATGCAGTATTTTCGTCGCTTTTCATGTGCTGAAATTTCGTCGCTTTTCACGTCCTGAAATGTTGTCGCATTTTGCATCCTGAATTTTTGTCGCATTTCATGTGCTGAATTTCGTTGCATTTCGCGTCCTGAATTTTTTTCACGTTTTCTTGTGCGGAATTTTCGTTGCTCTTTGAATGCTGAGTTTTCTTCGCTTTTCACATGCTGAATTTTCATCGCTTTTTGTGTGCTGAAATTTCCTCACCTTTCACGTCCTGATATTTCATCACTTTATGCATCCTGAATTTACATCGCTTTATGTGTGCTGAATTTTCGCCGTGTTTCACGCTCTGAATTTTAGTCGCTTTTCGTGTCCTGAAGGTTCGTCACTTTTGGCGTGCTGAATTTTCAGCGCTTTTCACGTGCAGAATTTTCATCGCTATTCATGTGTTGATATTTTGTCACCTTTCATGTCCTTAAATTTAGTCGCATTTTGCGCATTGAAATTTTGTCATTTTTCGTGTCCTGAATTTTTGCTACTTTTGTGTGCTGAATTTTTGTAGCTTTTCATGTGCTAAAATTGCGTTGCTTTTCGTGTCCTGAAATGTTGTTGCTTCATGTGTTCTGAATTTTTATCGCTTTTCGCATCCTGAAATTACGTCGCTTTTTGCGTTTTGAATTTTCGTCGCCTTTTGCATCCTGAATTTTCATCACTTTTCATGTGCTGAATTTTCGTCGCTTTTCGTGTGCAGAAATTTCGTCGCTTTTCGTGTCGTGAAGTTTTGTCAATTTTCGCATCCTGAATTTTCGTTGCGTTTCACATGCTGAATTTTCGTCACTTTTCATGTGCTGAAATTGTTTTGCTTTTTGCATCCTGAAATATTGTTGCCTTCTCGTCCTGAATTTTCGTCGCTTTTCACGTCCTGAATCTATATCGCTTTTGCCGTTTTGAATTTTTGTCGCCTCTTGCATCCCAAATTTTAGTCACTTTTCATGTGCTGAATTTTCATCGCTTTTCCTGTGCTGAATTTTCGTTGCCTTTCGTGTGCTGAAATGTTGTCGCTTTTCACGTCCTGAAATTTCATCGCTTTTTCATGTCCAGAAATTTCGTTGCTTTTCGCGTCCTGAAATTTTGTAGCTTTTCATGTGCTGAATTTTCATCACATTTTGTGTGCTGAATTTTCTTCACTTTTCGTGTTCTGAATTTTCTTCATTTTTCGCGTCTTGAAGGTTCATCGCTTATCGCGTCCTGAAGGTTCGTCGCTTTTCGCATGCTTTTCTTGTGCTGAAATTTTGTTGCTTTTCACGTCCTAAAATTGCGTCGCTTTATGCGTCCTAAATTTTTGTCGCTTTTCGTGTCATGAATTTTCGTCACTTCGTGTGCTGAATTTTCGTTGCCTTTCGTGTGCTGAAATGTTGACGCTTTTCACGTCCTTAAATTTCATCGCTTTTTCCATCCTGAATTTTTGTCACATTTCAGGACCTGAGATTTCTTCGCTTTTCACGTCCTGAATTTTTTTCACTATTGTGTGCTGAATTTTCATCGCTTATCGTGTCCTGAAGGTTCGTCTCTTTTCGTGTGCTGTATTTTCGGTATTTTCACATGCAGTATTTTCGTCGCTTTTCATGTGCTGAAATTTCGTCGCTTTTCAGGTCCTGAAATTTTGTCGCATTTTGCATCCTGAATTTTTGTCGCATTTCATGTGCTGAATTTTGTTGCATTTCGCGTCCTGAATTTTTTTCTCGTTTTCGTGTGCGGAATTTTCGTCGCTCTTTGCATGCTGAGTTTTCTTCGCTTTTCACATGCTGAATTTTCATCGCTTTTTGTGTGCTGAAATTTCGTCACCTTTCACGTCCTGAAATTTCGTCACTTTATGCATCCTGAATTTACGTCGCTTTATGTGTGCTGAATTTTGGCCGTGTTTCACGCGCTGAATTTTAGTCGCTTTTCGTGTCCTGAAGGTTCGTCACTTTTTGCGTGCTGAATTTTCAGCGCTTTTAACGTGCAGAATATTCGGCGCTATTCATGTGTTGAAATTTTGTCACCTTTCATGTCCTGAAATTTAGTCGCATTTTGCGTCCAGAAATTTTGTCATTTTTCGTGTCTTGAATTTTTGTTACTTTTTGTGTGCTGAATTTTCGTAGCTTTTCATGTGCTAAAATTGCGTTGCGTTTCGTGTCCTGAAATGTTGTCGCTTCATGTGTTCTGAACTTTTATCGCTTTTTGCATCCTGAAATTACGTTGCTTTTTGTGTTTTGAATTTTCGTCGCCTTTTGCATCCTGAATTTTCATCACTTTTCACGTGCTGAATTTTCGTCGCTTTTCGTGTGCTGAAATTTCGTCGCTTTTCATGTCCTGAAGTTCTGTCTATTTTCGCATCCTGAATTTTCGTTGCGTTTCACATGCTGAATTTTCGTCACTTTTCATGTGCTGAAATTGTTTTGCTTTTTGCATCGTGAAATATTGTTGCCTTCTCGTCCTGAATTTTCGTCGCTTTTCACTTCCTGAATCTATATCGCTTTTGCCGTTTTGAATTTTTGTCACCTCTTGCATCCTAAATTTTAGTCACTTTTCATGTGCTGAATTTTCATCGCTTTTCGTGTGCTGAATTTTCGTTGCCTTTCGTGTGCTGAAATGTTGTCGCTTTTCACGTCCTGAAATTTCATCGCTTTTTCATGTCCAGAAATTTCGTTGCTTTTCGCGTCCTGAAATTTTGTAGCTTTTCATGTGCTGAATTTTCATCACATTTTGTGTGCTGAATTTTCATCACTTTTCGTGTTCTGAATTTTCTTCACTTTTCGCGTCTTGAAGGTTCATCGCTTTTCGCATGCTTTTCTTGTGCTGAAATTTTGTTGCTTTTCACGTCCTGAAATTTTGTTGCATTTTGCGTCCTGAATTTTTCTCATTTTCGTGTGCGGAATTTTAGTCACACATCGCGTGTTCAATTTTCGTCGCTTTTTGCATCCTGAAGGTTTGTCAATTTCCGCGTGCCGAATTTTCATCACTTTTAGCAGGCTGAATTTTCGTCGCTTTTCGTGTGCTGAAATTTTGTTGCTTTTCACGTGCTGAAATTGCGTCGCTTTATGCGTCCTAATTTTTTGTCGCTTTTCGTGTCCTGAATTTTCGTCACTTCGTGTGCTGAGTTTTCGTTGCCTTTCGTGTGCTTAAATGTTGACGCTTTTCACGTCCTTAAATTTCATCGCTTTTTCCATCCTGAATTTTTGTCACATTTCAGGTCCTGAGATTTCTTCGCTTTTCACGTCCTGAATTTTTTTCACTATTGTGTGCTGAATTTTCATCGCTTATCGTGTCCTGAAGGTTCGTCTCTTTTCGTGTGCTGTATTTTCGGTACTTTTCACATGCACTATTTTCGTCGCTTTTCATGTGCTGAAATTTCGTCGCTTTTCACGTCCTGAAATCTTGTCGCATTTTGCATCCTGAATTTTTGTCGCATTTCATGTGCTGAATTTCGTTGCATTTCGCGTCCTGAATTTTTTTCTCGTTTTCGTGTGCGGAATTTTCGTCGCTCTACGAATGCTGAGTTTTCTTCGCTTTTCACATGCTGAATTTTCATCGCTTTTTGTGTGCTGAAATTTCCTCACTTTATGCATCCTGAATTTACGTCGCTTTATGTGTGCTGAATTTTCGCCGTGTTTCACGCGCTGAATTTTAGTCGCTTTTCGTGTCCTGAAGGTTCGTCACTTTTCGCGTGCTGAATTTTCAGCGCTTTTAACGTGCAGAATTTTTGGCGCTATTCATGTGTTGAAATTTTGTCACCTTTCATGTCCTGAAATTTAGTCGCATTTTGCGTCCAGAAATTTTGTCATTTTTCGTGTCCTGAAATTTTGTTACTTTTTGTGTGCTGAATTTTCGTAGCTTTTCATGTGCTAAAATTGCGTTGCTTTTCGTGTCCTGAAATGTTGTCGCTTCATGTGTTCTGAACTTTTATCGCTTTTCGCATCCTGAAATTACGTTGCTTTTTGTGTTTTGAATTTTCGTCGCCTTTTGCATCCTGAATTTTCATCACTTTTCACGTGCTGAATTTTCGTCGCTTTTCGTGTGCTGAAATTTCGTCGCTTTTCATGTCCTGAAGTTCTGTCTATTTTCGCATCCTGAATTTTCGTTGCGTTTCACATGCTGAATTTTCGTCACTTTTCATGTGCTGAAATTGTTTTGCTTTTTGCATCCTGAAATATTGTTGCCTTCTCGTCCTGAATTTTCGTCGCTTTTCACGTCCTGAATCTATATCGCTTTTGCCGTTTTGAATTTTTGTCACCTCTTGCATCCTAAATTTTAGTCACTTTTCATGTGCTGAATTTTCATCGCTTTTCGTGTGCTGAATTTTCGTTGCCTTTCGTGTGCTGAAATGTTGTCGCTTTTCACGTCCTGAAATTTCATCGCTTTTTCATGTCCAGAAATTTTGTTGCTTTTCGCGTCCTGAAATTTTGTAGCTTTTCATGTGCTGAATTTTCATCACATTTTGTGTGCTGAATTTTCATCACTTTTCGTGTTCTGAATTTTCTTCACTTTTCGTGTCTTGAAGATTCATCGCTTATCGCGTCCTGAAGGTTCGTCGCTTTTCGCATGCTTTTCTTGTGCTGAAATTTTGTTGCTTTTCACGTCCTGATATTTTGTTGCATTTTGCGTCCTGAATTTTTCTCATTTTCGTGTGCGGAATTTTAGTCACACATCGCGTGTTCAATTTTCGTCGCTTTTTGCATCCTGAAGGTTTGTCAATTTCCGCGTGCCGAATTTTCATCACTTTTAGCAGGCTGAATTTTCGTCGCTTTTCGTGTGCTGAAATTTTGTTGCTTTTCACGTGCTGAAATTGCGTCGCTTTATGCGTCCTAATTTTTTGTCGCTTTTCGTGTCCTGAATTTTCGTCACTTCGTGTGCTGAGTTTTCGTTGCCTTTCGTGTGCTGAAATGTTGACGCTTTTCACGTCCTTAAATTTCATCGCTTTTTCCATCCTGAATTTTTGTCACATTTCAGGTCCTGAGATTTCTTCGCTTTTCACGTCCTGAATTTTTTTCACTATTGTGTGCTGAATTTTCATCGCTTATCGTGTCCTGAAGGTTCGTCTCTTTTCGTGTGCTGTATTTTCGGTACTTTTCACATGCACTATTTTCGTCGCTTTTCATGTGCTGAAATTTCGTCGCTTTTCACGTCCTGAAATCTTGTCGCATTTTGCATCCTGAATTTTTGTCGCATTTCATGTGCTGAATTTCGTTGCATTTCGCGTCCTGAATTTTTTTCTCATTTTCGTGTGCGGAATTTTCGTCGCTCTACGAATGCTGAGTTTTCTTCGCTTTTCACATGCTGAATTTTCATCGCTTTTTGTGTGCTGAAATCTCCTCACTTTATGCATCCTGAATTTACGTCGCTTTATGTGTGCTGAATTTTCGCCGTGTTTCACGTGCTGAATTTTAGTCGCTTTTCGTGTCCTGAAGGTTCGTCACTTTTCGCGTGCTGAATTTTCAGCGCTTGTCACGTGCAGAATTTTCGTCGCTATTCATGTGTTGAAATTTTGTCACCTTTCATGTCCTGAAATTTTGTCGCATTTTGCGTCCTGAAATGTTGTCATTTTTCGTGTCCTGAATTTATGTCACTTTTTGTGTGCTGAATTTTCGTAGCTTTTCATGTGCTAAAATTGCGTTGCTTTTCGTGTCCTGAAATGTTGTCGCTTCATGTGTTCTGAACTTTTAGCGCTTTTCGCATCCTGAAATTACGTCGCTTTTTGCGTTTCGAATTTTCATCGCCTTTTGCATCCTGAATTTTCATCACTTTTCACGTGCTGAATTTTCGTCGCTTTTCGTGTGCTGAATTTTCGTTGCCTTTCGTGTGCTGAAATGTTGTCGCTTTTCACGTCCTGAAATTTCATCGCTTTTTCATGTCCAGAAATTTCGTTGCTTTTCGCGTCCTGAAATTTTGTAGCTTTTCATGTGCTGAATTTTCATCACATTTTGTGTGCTGAATTTTCGTCACTTTTCGTGTTCTGAATTTTCTTCATTTTTCGCGTCTTGAAGGTTCATCGCTTATCGCGTCCTGAAGGTTCGTCGCTTTTCGCATGCTTTTCTTGTGGTGAAATTTTGTTGCTTTTCACGTCCTGAAATTTTGTTGCATTTTGCGTCCTGAATTTTTGTCATTTTCGTGTGCGGAATTTTAGTCGCACATCGCGTGTTCAATTTTCGTCGCTTTTTGCATCCTGAAGGTTTGTCAATTTCCGCGTGCTGAATTTTCATCACTTTTAGCAGGCTGAATTTTTGTCGCTTTTCGTGTGCTGAAATGTTGTTGCTTTTCACGTCCTGAAATTGCGTCGCTTTATGCGTCCTAAATTTTTGTTGCTTTTTGTGTCCTGAATTTTCGTCACTTCGTGTGCTGAATTTTCGTTGCCTTTCGTGTGCTGAAATGTTGACGCTTTTCACGTCCTTAAATTTCATCGCTTTTTCCATCCTGAATTTTTGTCACATTTCAGGACCTGAGATTTTTTCGCTTTTCACGTCCTGAATTTTTTTCACTATTGGGTGCTGAATTTTCATCGCTTATCGTGTCCTGCAGGTTCGACTCTTTTCGTGTGCTGTATTTTCGGTACTTTTCACGTGCAGTATTTTCGTCGCTTTTCATGTGCTGAAATTTCGTCGCTTTTCACGTCCTGAAATTTTGTCGCATTTTGCATCCTGAATTTTTGTTGCATTTCATGTGCTGAATTTTGTTGCATTTCGCGTCCTGAATTTTTTTCTCGTTTTCGTGTGCGGAATTTTCGTCGCTCTTTGCGTGCTGAGTTTTCTTCGCTTTTCACATGCTGAATTTTCATCGCTTTTTGTGTGCTCAAATTTCGTCATCTTTCACGTCCTGAAATTGCGTCACTTTATGTGTGCTGAATTTTCGCCATGTTTCACGCGCTGAATTTTAGTCGCTTTTCGTGTCCTGAAGGTTCGTCACTTTTCGCGTGCTGAATTTTCAGCGCTTTTAACGTGCAGAATTTTCGTCGCTATTCATGTGTTGAAATTTTGTCACCTTTCATGTCCTGAAATTTAGTCGCATTTTGCGTCCAGAAATTTTGTCATTTTTCGTGTCCTGAATTTTTGTTACTTTTTGTGTGCTGAATTTTCGTAGCTTTTCATGTGCTAAAATTGCGTTGCTTTTCGTGTCCTGGAATGTTGTCGCTTCATGTGTTCTGAACTTTTATCGCTTTTCGCATCCTGAAATTACGTTGCTTTTTGTGTTTTGAATTTTCGTCGCCTTTTGCATCCTGAATTTTCATCACTTTTCACGTGCTGAATTTTCGTCGCTTTTCGTGTGCTGAAATTTCGTCGCTTTTCATGTCCTGAAGTTTTGTCTATTTTCGCATCCTGAATTTTCGTTGCGTTTCACATGCTGAATTTTCGTCACTTTTCATGTGCTGAAATTGTTTTGCTTTTTGCATCCTGAAATATTGTTGCCTTCTCGTCCTGAATTTTCGTCGCTTTTCACGTCCTGAATCTATATCGCTTTTGCCGTTTTGAATTTTTGTCGCCTCTTGCATCCTAAATTTTAGTCACTTTTCATGTGCTGAATTTTCATCGCTTTTCGTGTGCTGAATTTTCGTTGCCTTTCGTGTGCTGAAATGTTGTCGCTTTTCACGTCCTGAAATTTCATCGCTTTTTCATGACCAGAAATTTCGTTGCTTTTCGCGTCCTGAAATTTTGTAGCTTTTCATGTGCTGAATTTTCATCACATTTTGTGTGCTGAATTTTCGTCACTTTTCGTGTTCTGAATTTTCTTCACTTTTCGCGTCCTGAAGGTTCATCGCTTTTCGCATGCTTTTCTTGTGCTGAAATTTTGTTGCTTTTCACGTCCTGAAATTTTGTTGCATTTTGCGTCCTGAATTTTTGTCATTTTCGTGTGCGGAATTTTAGTCGCACATCGCGTGTTCAATTTTCGTCGCTTTTTGCATCCTGAAGGTTTGTCAATTTCCGCGTGCTGAATTTTCATCACTTTTAGCAGGCTGAATTTTCGTCGCTTTTCGTGTGCTGAAATTTTGTTGCTTTTCACGTCCTGAAATTGCGTCGCTTTATGCGTCCTAAATTTTTGTCGCTTTTCGTGTCCTGAATTTTCGTCACTTCGTGTGCTGAATTTTCGTTGCCTTTCGTGTGCTGAAATGTTGACGCTTTTCACGTCCTTAAATTTCATCGCTTTTTCCATCCTGAATTTTTGTCACATTTCAGGACCTGAGATTTCTTCGCTTTTCACGTCCTGAATTTTCTTCACTATTGTGTGCTGAATTTTCATCGCTTATCGTGTCCTGAAGGTTCGTCTCTTTTCGTGTGCTGTATTTTCGGTACTTTTCACGTGCAGTATTTTCGTCGCTTTTCATGTGCTGAAATTTCGTCGCTTTTCACGTCCTGAAATTTTGTCGCATTTTGCATCCTGAATTTTTGTCGCATTTCATGTGCTGAATTTTGTTGCATTTCGCGTCCTGAATTTTTTTCTTGTTTTCGTGTGCGGAATTTTCGTCGCTCTTCGCATGCTGAGTTTTCTTCGCTTTTCACATGCTGAATTTTCATCGCTTTTTGTGTGCTGAAATTTCGTCACCTTTCACGTCCTGAAATTTCGTCACTTTATGCATCCTGAATTTACGTCGCTTTATGTGTGCTGAATTTTCGCCGTGTTTCATGCGCTGAATTTTAGTCGCTTTTCGTGTCCTGAAGGTTCGTCACTTTTCGCGTGCTGAATTTTCAGCGCTTTTAACGTGCAGAATTTTCGTCGCTATTCATGTTGAAATTTTGTCACCATTCATGTCCTGAAATTTAGTCGCATTTTGCGTCCAGAAATTTTGTCATTTTTCGTGTCCTGAATTTTTGTTACTTTTTGTGTGCTGAATTTTCATAGTTTTTCATGTGCTAAAATTGCGTTGCTTTTCGTGTCCTGAAGTGTTGTCGCTTCATGTGTTCTGAACTTTTATCGCTTTTCGCATCCTGAAATTACGTTGCTTTTTGTGTTTTGAATTTTCGTCGCCTTTTGCATCCTGAATTTTCATCACTTTTCACGTGCTGAATTTTCGTCGCTTTTCGTGTGCTGAAATTTCGTCGCTTTTCATGTCCTGAAGTTTTGTCTATTTTCGCATCCTGAATTTTCGTTGCGTTTCACATGCTGAATTTTCGTCACTTTTCATGTGCTGAAATTGTTTTGCTTTTTGCATCCTGAAATATTCTCGTCCTGAATTTTCATCGTTTTTCACGTCCTGAATTTATATCGCTTTTGCCATTATGAATTTTTGTCGCCTCTTGCATCCTAAATTTTAGTCACTTTTCATGTGCTGAATTTTCATCGCTTTTCGTGTGCTGAATTTTCGTTGCCTTTCGTGTGCTGAAATGTTGTTGCTTTTCACGTCCTGAAATTTTGTTGCATTTTGCGTCCTGAATTTTTGTCATTTTCGTGTGCGGAATTTTAGTTGCACATCGTGTGTTCAATTTTCGTCGCTTTTTGCATCCTGAAGGTTGGTCAATTTCCGCGTGCTGAATTCTCATCACTTTTAGCAGGCTGAATTTTCGTCGCTTTTCGTGTGCTGACATTTTGTTGCTTTTCACTTCCTGAAATTGCGTCGCATTATGCGCCTAAATTTTTGTCGCTTTTCGTGTCCTGAATTTTCGTCACTTCGTGGGCTGAATTTTCGTTGCCTTTCATGTGTAGAAATGTTGACGCTTTTCACGACCTTAAATTTCATCGCTTTTTCCATCCTGAATTTTTGTCACATTTCAGGTCCTGAGATTTCTTCGCTTTTCACGTCCTGAATTTTTTTCACTATGGTGTGCTGAATTTTCATCGCTTATCATGTCCTGAAGGTTCGTCTCTTTTCGTGTGCTATATTTTCGGTACTTTTCACGTGCAGTATTTTCGTCGCTTTTCATGTGCTGAAATTTCGTCGCTTTTCACGTCCTGAAATTTTGTCGCATTTTGCATCCTGAAATTTTGTCATTTTTCGTGTCCTGAATTTTTGTTACTTTTTGTGTTCAGAATTTATCACTTGAATTTAGCACAATTTTCGTAGCTTTACATGTGGTAAAATTGCGTTGCTTTTCGTGTCCTGAAATTTTGTCGCGTCATGTGTTCTGAACTTTTGATGCTTTTCGTGTCCTGAATTTACGTCACTTTTGGCGTTTTGAATATTCGTCACGTTTTGCACCCTGAATTTTCAATACTTTTCGCGTGCTGAATTTTCGTCGCTTTTCATGTGCTGAAATTTTGTTGCTTTTCGCGTCCTGAAGTTTCGTCGATTTTCGCGCCTGAATTTCCGTTGCTTTTCACATGCTGAATAGTCGTCACTTTTCATGTGCTGAAATTTCGTTGCTTTTTGCGTCCTGATATTTAGTCATTCTCGTCCTCAATTTTCATCGCTTTTCGCGTCGTGAATTTATGTCGCTTTTGGCGTTTTGAATTTTTGTCGCCTCTTGCGTCCTGAATTTTAGTCACTTTTCCTGTGCTGAATTTTCGTCACTGATCGCGTGCTGAATTTTTGTTGCTTTTCACGTCCTGAAGGTTCCTCGCTTTTCGCGTGCTGAATTTCTGTCGCTTTTGCATATAACCATATAACTATATAACAATTACAGCATGGAAACAGGCCATCTCGGCCCTTCTAGTCCGTGCCGAACACTTATTCTCACCTAGTCCCATCTACCTGCATTCAGGCCATAACCCTCCATTCCTTTCCCATCCATATACCTATCCAATTTATTTTAAAATTATAAAATCGAAGCTGCCTCCACCACTTCCACTGGAAACTCATTCCGCAGAGCTACCCCTCTGAGTAAAGAAGTTGCCCCTCATGTTACCCCTAAATTTCTGTCCCTTAATTCTCAAATCATGTCCTCTTGTTTGAATCTTCCCTACTCTCAATGGAAAAAGCGTATCCACGTCAACTCTGTCTATCCCTCTCATCTTTTTGAAGACGTCCATCAAGTCCCCCCCCCTTAACCTTCTGCGCTCCAAAGAATAAAGACCTAACTTGTTCAACCTTTCTCTGTAACTTAGTTGCTGAAACCCAGGCAACATTCGAGTAAATCTCCTCTGTATTCTCTCTATCTTTTTGACATCTTTCCTATAATTTGTCGACCAAAATTGTACACCATACTCCAGAATTGGCCTCACCAATGCCTTGTACAATTTTAACATTATATCCCAACTTCTATACTCAAAGCTCTGATTTATAAAAGCCAGCACACCAAAAGCTTTCTTTATCACCCTATCTACATGAGATTCTAACTTCCGGGAACTATGCACAGTTATTCCTAGATCCCTCTGTTCATCTGCATTCCTCAATTCGCTACCATTTCCCATGTACGTCCTATTTTGCTTTGTCCTGCCAAGATGTAGCACCTCACACTTATCAGCATAAAACTCCATCTGCCATCTTTCAGCCCACTGTTCCAAATGGCCTAAATCTCTCTGTAGACTTTGAAAATCTACTTCATTGTGCACAACACCACCTATCTTAGTGTCTGCATACTTACTAATCCAATTTACCACACCAACATCCAGATCATTGATGTATATGACAAACAACAGTGGACCCAACACAGATCCCTGAGGCACCCCACTAGTCACCGGCCTCCAACCTGACAAACAGCCATCCACTATTACTCGCTGGCATCTCCCATTCAGCCACTGTTGAATCCATCTTGCTACTCCTCCATTAATACCCAACAATTGAACCTTCTTAACCAACCTTCCATGTGGAACATTGTCAAAGGCCTTACTGAAGTCCATATAGACAACATCCACCGCTTTACCCTCATAAATTTCCCCCGTAACCTCTTCAAAAAATTCAAGAAAATTAGTCAAACATGGCACAACAGGCACAAATCCATGTTGACTGTTCCTAATGAGACACTGTTTATCCAGATGCTTAAATATATTATCTCTAAGTATCCTTTCCATTAATTTGCCCACCACTGACGTCAAACTAACAGGTCTATAATTGCTAGGTTTACTCTTAGAACCCTTTTAAACAATGGAACAACATGCGCAGCACGCCAATCCTCCGGCATCATTCCCGTTTCTAATGACATTTGAAATATTTCTGTCATAGCCCCTGCTATTTCTACACTAACTTCCCTCAATGTCCTAGGGAATATCCTGTCAGGACCTGGAGACTTATCCACTTTTATATTTTTCATGTGTCAGTATTTCCTCTTCCTTGAATCTCACAGTTTCCATAGTTACTCTACTTGTTTCCCTTACCTTACATAATTCAATATCCTTCTCCTTGGTGAATACCGAAGAAAAGAAATTGTTCAATAACTCCCCCATCTCTTTTGGCTCTGCACATAGCTGTCCACTCTGACTCTCTAATGGACCAATTTTATCCCTCGTTATCCTTTTGCTATTAATATAGCTGTAGAAACCCTTTGTATTTACTTTCACCTTACTTGCCAAAGCAACCTCATATCTTCTTTTAGCTTTTCTAATTTCTTTCTTAAGATTCTTTTTACATTATTTATACTCCTCAAGCACCTCATTTACTCCATGCTGCCTATAATTATTGTAGATCTCTCTTTTTCCAAAACCGTGTCCAATTTCCCTTGAAAACCATGGCTCTTTCCAATTATTACTATTTCCTTTCAACCGAACAGGGACATAAAGATTATGTACTCTTAAAATTTCACTATTAAATTCCTCCATTTCTCTACTACATACTTCCCATAAAACAAAATGTCCCAATTCACTCCTTTAAAATGCTGAATTTGCATGCTGAATTTTCGTCGCTTTTCCTGTGCTGACATTTCGTCGCTTTTCGCGTTCTGAACTTTTGTCGCTTTATGCGTCCTGTTCGTCACTTTCGCGTCGTGAATTTATATCACTTTCGGCTTTTAGAATTTTCGTCGCCTTTCGCGTCCTGAATTTTCATCACTTTACGTGTGTTGAATTTTCGTCGCTTTTCGCTTGCTGAATGTTCGTCGCTTTATGTGCTGAATTTTCGTCGCCTTTCGTGTGCTGAAATGTTGTCGCTTTTCACGTCCTGAAATTTCATCGTTTTTTCCGTCCTGAATTGTTGTCACATTTGACGTCCTGAAATTTCTTCCCTTTTCGCGTCGTGAATTTTTGTCACTTTTCGTGTTCTGAATTTTTGTCGATTTTTGCGTGCTGAATTTTCATTGCTTTTCACGCTGAAATTTCATCACATTACGCGTGCTGAATTTTCATCGCTTTTCACATCCTGAAGGTTTGTGTCTTTTCGCGTGCTGAATTTTCGGCACTTTTCACGTGCTGAATTTTCGTTGCCTTTTATGTGCTGAATTTTCGGTGCTTTTCGTGTGCTGAAATTTCATCACGTTTCTCTTTTTTTTTGTCGCTTTTCTCATCCTGAATTTTCGTTGCTTTTCGCGTCCTGAATTTACGTCGCTTTTGACGTTTTGAATTTTTGGTCGTCTTTTGTGTCCTGAATTTTCATTTTAAAGTGCAGAATTTTTGTCGTTTTCGCGTGCTGAATTTTCGTCGCTTATCCCGTCCTGAGGTTCGTCGCATTTTGCGTCCTGAAATATAATCGCATTTTGTGTCCTGAAATTTCGTCGTATTTTGCGTCCTGAAATTTCGTCGCATTTTGCATCCTGTAATTTCGTCGCTTGTTGTGTCCTGAATTTTTGTTACTTTTTGAGTGCAGAATTGTCCGCTTTTTGCGTGCAGAATTTTCGTCGCTTTTTGTGTGCGAAAATTTTGTCGCTTTTCGTGTCCTGATATTTTGTCACTTCATGCATCCTGAACTTTTGTCGCTTTTTGCATCCTGCATTTACTTCGATTTTGACGTAAATTCAGTCCCCCAGGTTTATAAAAGTCAGCACACCAAAAGCTTTCTTTACCACCCTATCTACATGAGATTCTACCTTCCGGGAACTATTCACAGTTATTCCTAGATCCCTCTGTTCAACTGCATTCCTCAATTTGCTACCATTTACCATGTACGTCCTATTTTGCTTTGTCCTGCCAAGATGTAGCACCTCACACTTATCAGCATTAAACTCCATCTGCCATCTTTCAGCCCACTCTTCCAAATGGCCTAAATCTCTCTGTAGACTTTGAAAATCTACTTCATTATCCACAACACCACCTATCTTAGTATCTGCATACTTACTAATCCAATTTACCACACCATCATCCAGATCATTGATGTATATGACAAACAACAGTGGACCGAACACAGATCCCTGAGGCACCCCACTAGTCACCGGCCTCCAACCTGACAAACAGCCATCCACCATTACTCACTGGCATCTCCCATTCAGCCACTGTTGAATCCATCTTGCTACTCCTCCATTAATACCCAACAATTGAACCTTCTTAACCAAACTTCCATGTGGAACCTTGTCAAAGGCCTTACTGAAGTCCATATGGACAACATCCACCGCTTTACCCTCATAAATACCCCCGTAACCTCTTCAAATAATTCAAGAAAATTAGTCAAACATGGCACAACAGGCACAAATCCACGTTGACTGTTCCTAATGAGACCCTGTTTATCCAGATGCTTATATATATTATCTCTAAGTATCCTTTCCATTAATTTGCCCACCACTGACGTCAAACTAACAGGTCTATAATTGCTAGGTTTACTCTTAGAACCCTTTAAAACAATGGAACAACATGCGCAGTACGCCAATCCTCCGGCACCATTCCCGTTTCAAATGACATTTGAAATATTTCTGTCATAGCCCCTGCTATTTCTACACTAACTTCCCTCAATGTCCTAGGGAATATCCTGTCAGGACCTGGAGACTTATCCACTTTTATATTTTTCATGTGTCAGTATTTCCTCTTCCTTGAATCTCACAGTTTCCATAGTTACTCTACTTGTTTCCCTTACCTTACATAATTCAATATCCTTCTCCTTGGTGAATACCGAAGAAAATAAATTGTTCAATATCTCCCCCATCTCTTTTGGCTCTGCAGATAGCTGTCCACTCTGACTCTCTAATGGACCAATTTTATCCCTCGTTATCCTTTTGCTATTAATATAACTGTAGAAACCCTTTGGATTTACTTTCACCTTACTTGCCAAAGCAACCTCATATCTTCTTTTAGCTTTTCTAATTTCTTTCTTAAGATTCTTTTTACATTATTTATACTCCTCAAGCACCTCATTTACTCCATGCTGCCTATAATTATTGTAGATCTCTCTTTTTCCAAAACCGTGTCCAATTTCCCTTGAAAACCATGGCTCTTTCCAATTATTACTATTTCCTTTCAACCGAACAGGGACATAAAGATTATGTACTCTTAAAATTTCACTATTAAATTCCTCCATTTCTCTACTACATACTTCCCATAAAACAAAATGTCCCAATTCACTCCTTTAAAATGCTGAATTTGCATGCTGAATTTTCGTCGCTTTTCCTGTGCTGACATTTCGTCGCTTTTCGCGTTCTGAACTTTTGTCGCTTTATGCGTCCTGTTCGTCACTTTCGCGTCGTGAATTTATATCACTTTCGGCTTTTAGAATTTTCGTCGCCTTTCGCGTCCTGAATTTTCATCACTTTACGTGTGTTGAATTTTCGTCGCTTTTCGCTTGCTGAATGTTCGTCGCTTTATGTGCTGAATTTTCGTCGCCTTTCGTGTGCTGAAATGTTGTCGCTTTTCACGTCCTGAAATTTCATCGTTTTTTCCGTCCTGAATTGTTGTCACATTTGACGTCCTGAAATTTCTTCCCTTTTCGCGTCGTGAATTTTTGTCACTTTTCGTGTTCTGAATTTTTGTCGATTTTTGCGTGCTGAATTTTCATTGCTTTTCACGCTGAAATTTCATCACATTACGCGTGCTGAATTTTCATCGCTTTTCACATCCTGAAGGTTTGTGTCTTTTCGCGTGCTGAATTTTCGGCACTTTTCACGTGCTGAATTTTCGTTGCCTTTTATGTGCTGAATTTTCGGTGCTTTTCGTGTGCTGAAATTTCATCACGTTTCTCTTTTTTTTTGTCGCTTTTCTCATCCTGAATTTTCGTTGCTTTTCGCGTCCTGAATTTACGTCGCTTTTGACGTTTTGAATTTTTGGTCGTCTTTTGTGTCCTGAATTTTCATTTTAAAGTGCAGAATTTTTGTCGTTTTCGCGTGCTGAATTTTCGTCGCTTATCCCGTCCTGAGGTTCGTCGCATTTTGCGTCCTGAAATATAATCGCATTTTGTGTCCTGAAATTTCGTCGTATTTTGCGTCCTGAAATTTCGTCGCATTTTGCATCCTGTAATTTCGTCGCTTGTTGTGTCCTGAATTTTTGTTACTTTTTGAGTGCAGAATTGTCCGCTTTTTGCGTGCAGAATTTTCGTCGCTTTTTGTGTGCGAAAATTTTGTCGCTTTTCGTGTCCTGATATTTTGTCACTTCATGCATCCTGAACTTTTGTCGCTTTTTGCATCCTGCATTTACTTCGATTTTGACGTAAATTCAGTCCCCCAGGTTTATAAAAGTCAGCACACCAAAAGCTTTCTTTACCACCCTATCTACATGAGATTCTACCTTCCGGGAACTATTCACAGTTATTCCTAGATCCCTCTGTTCAACTGCATTCCTCAATTTGCTACCATTTACCATGTACGTCCTATTTTGCTTTGTCCTGCCAAGATGTAGCACCTCACACTTATCAGCATTAAACTCCATCTGCCATCTTTCAGCCCACTCTTCCAAATGGCCTAAATCTCTCTGTAGACTTTGAAAATCTACTTCATTATCCACAACACCACCTATCTTAGTATCTGCATACTTACTAATCCAATTTACCACACCATCATCCAGATCATTGATGTATATGACAAACAACAGTGGACCGAACACAGATCCCTGAGGCACCCCACTAGTCACCGGCCTCCAACCTGACAAACAGCCATCCACCATTACTCACTGGCATCTCCCATTCAGCCACTGTTGAATCCATCTTGCTACTCCTCCATTAATACCCAACAATTGAACCTTCTTAACCAAACTTCCATGTGGAACCTTGTCAAAGGCCTTACTGAAGTCCATATGGACAACATCCACCGCTTTACCCTCATAAATACCCCCGTAACCTCTTCAAATAATTCAAGAAAATTAGTCAAACATGGCACAACAGGCACAAATCCACGTTGACTGTTCCTAATGAGACCCTGTTTATCCAGATGCTTATATATATTATCTCTAAGTATCCTTTCCATTAATTTGCCCACCACTGACGTCAAACTAACAGGTCTATAATTGCTAGGTTTACTCTTAGAACCCTTTAAAACAATGGAACAACATGCGCAGTACGCCAATCCTCCGGCACCATTCCCGTTTCAAATGACATTTGAAATATTTCTGTCATAGCCCCTGCTATTTCTACACTAACTTCCCTCAATGTCCTAGGGAATATCCTGTCAGGACCTGGAGACTTATCCACTTTTATATTTTTCATGTGTCAGTATTTCCTCTTCCTTGAATCTCACAGTTTCCATAGTTACTCTACTTGTTTCCCTTACCTTACATAATTCAATATCCTTCTCCTTGGTGAATACCGAAGAAAATAAATTGTTCAATATCTCCCCCATCTCTTTTGGCTCTGCAGATAGCTGTCCACTCTGACTCTCTAATGGACCAATTTTATCCCTCGTTATCCTTTTGCTATTAATATAACTGTAGAAACCCTTTGGATTTACTTTCACCTTACTTGCCAAAGCAACATCATATCTTCTTTTAGCTTTTCTAATTTCTTTCTTAAGATTCTTTTTGCATTCTTTATACTCCTCAAGCACCTCATTTAATCCATGCTGCCTATAATTATTGTAGATCTCTCTTTTTCCAAAACCAAGTGTCCAATTTCCCTTGAAAACCATGGCTCTTTCCAATTATTACTATTTCCTTTCAACTGAACAGGGACATAAAGATTATGTACTCTTAAAATTTCACTATTAAATTCCTCCATTTCTTTACTACATACTTCCCATAAAACAAAATGTCCCAATTCACTCCTTTTAAATGCTGAATTTGCATGCTGAATTTTCGTCGCTTTTCCTGTGCTGACATTTCGTCGCTTTTCGCGTTATGAAATTTTGTCGCTTTATGCGTCCTGTGATTTCGTCACTTTTCGCGTCATGAATTTATATCACTTTTGGCTTTTTGAATTTTCGTCGCCTTTCGCGTCCTGAATTTTCATCACTTTACGTGTGTTGAATTTTCGTCGCTTTTCGCATGCTGAATATTCATCGCTTTACGTGTGCTGAATTTTCGTCGCCTTTCGTGTGCTGAAATGTCGCTTTTCACGTCCTGAAATTTCATCATTTATTCCGTCCTGAATTTTTGTCACATTTGACGTCCTGAAATTTCTTCGCTTTTCGCGTGCTGAATTTTTGTCACTTTTCGTGTTCTGAATTTTTGTCGATTTTCGCGTGCTGAATTTTCATTGCTTTTCACGCTGAAATTTCGTCACATTATGCGTGCTGAATTTTCATCGCTTTTCACATCCTGAAGGTTTGTGTCTTTTCGCGTGCTGAATTTTCGGCACTTTTCACGTGCTGAATTTTCGTTGCCTTTTTGTGTGCTGAATTTTAGGTGCTTTTCGTGTGCTGAAATGTCATCGCTTTTCTCATTTTTTTGTCGCTTTTCTCATCCTGAATTTTCATTGCTTTTTGCGTCCTGAATTTACGTCGCTTTTGGCGTTTTGAATTTTTGGTCGTCTTTTGTGTCCTGAATTTTCATTTTAAAGTGCAGAATTTTCGTTGTTTTCGCGTGCTGAATTTTCGTTGCTTTTGCCGTCCTGAGGTTCGTCGCATTTTGCGTCCTGAAATTTAATCGCTTTTTGTGTCCTGATATTTTGTCGCTTCATGCGTCCTGAACTTTTGTCGCTTTTCGCATCCTGAATTTACGTCGATTTTGACATTTTAAATTTACGTCGACTTTCGCATCCTGAATTTTTGTTACTTTTTGTGTGCAGAATTTTCGTCGCTTTTCGCGTGCTGAATTTTCTTCACTTGTCGTGTGCCAAAATTTTGTCGCTTTTCGTGTGCTGATATTTTGTTACTTCATGCGTCCTGAAGTATTGTTGCTTTTTGTGTCCTGAATTTTTGTCGTTTTTGTCGTCTTGAATTTTTGTCGCATTTCGTGGCCTGAATTTATGTCGCTTTTGGCGTTTATAAATTTTGTCGCCTCTTACGTCCTAAATTTTCATCACTTTTCATGTGCTGAAATTTCATCACTTTTCTCATGCTGAATTTTCATCGCTTTTCGCGTCCTGAGGGTTTGTCACTGATCGCGTGCTGAATTTACGTTGCTTTTCACGTGCTGAATTTTTGTCGCTTTACCAATGCTGAATTTTCGTCGCTTTTCGTGTGTTGAAATGTCGTATTTTTCGCTTTGTGAAATTTCGTCGCTTTATGCATTCTGTAATTTCGTCGCCTTTCGCATCCTGAATTTTCATCACTTTTCGTGTGGTGAATTTTTGTCGCGTTTCGCATGCTGCATTTTCGTCGCATTTTGCGTGCTGAATTTTCATCGCCTTTTGCGTGCTGAATTTTCAGCGCTTTTTGTGTGCTGAATTTTCGGCACTTTTCATGTGCTGAAATTTCGTCGGTTTTCGCGTGCTAAAATGTCGTTGCCTTTCGCATGCTGAATTTTCGTCGCATTTCACGTACTGAATTTTCGTCCATTTTCATGTGCTGAAATTTCATTCTTTTCGCGTCCTGAATTTTCGTCCCTTTTCTCGTCCTGAATTTTCATTGCTGTTCGAGTCCTGAATTTACGTCGCGTCTGGCATTTTGAAATTTCGTCATTTTTCTCATCCTGAATTTACGTCACTTTTCATGTGCTGTATTTTCGTCGCTTTTACCGTGCTGAATATTCGCCGCTTTTCGCGTCCTGAAGGTTTGTCACTTTTTGCGTACTGAATTTTTGTCGCATTTTCTGTGCTGAAATTTCGTAGCATTTTGCGTCCTGAAATGTGGTCACTTTTTCTGTCCTGTATTTTCGTCGCTTTTCACGTCCTGAAACTTCGTCGCTTTTCTCATCCTGAATTTTCGTGGATTTTCTCGTCCTGAATATCCGTTGCTTTGGGCATTTTGCATTTTCGTCATCTTTCGCGTCTTGAATTTTCGTCACATTTCATGTGCTGAATTTTCGTCGCTTTTCCTGTCCTGCATGTTTGTCGCTTTTCGCGTGCTGAATTTTCATCGCTTTTAGCGTTCTGATGGTTTGTCGCTTTTCGACTGCTGAATTTTCGTCGCATTTTGCGTCCTGTAATTTCGTCGCTATTCGTGTCGTTATATTTTGTCGCTTCATTTGTCTTGAAGTATTGTCGTTTTTCATGTCCTGAATTTTTGTCGCTTTTCACATGCTGAATTTTCGTCGGTTTTCATGTGCTAAAATTTCGTCGCTTTTTGCGTCATGAATTTTGTCGCTTTTCACGTCCTGAATGTGTGTTGCTTTGCGCATCCTGAATTTTCGTCGCTTTTGGTGTTTTGAATTTTTGTCGCTTTTCCTGTGATTAAATTTCGTCGCTTTTCGCATCCTGAAATTTCGTTGCATATTGAATGCTCAATTTTCGTCACTTTTCATGTGCTGAAATTTCGTTGCTTTTTGTGTCCTGAATTTTTGTGGCCTTTCGTCGCATTTCATGTCCAGAATTTGTCGCACTTTGCGTTTTGAATTTTTGTCGCCACTTGCATCTTGAATTTTCATCACTTTTCATGTGCTGAATTTTCGCACTTTTCTTGTGTTGAATTTTCGCTGCTTTTCACGTCCTGAAGGTTTATCGCTGATTGCTTGCTGAAATTTCGTTGCTTTTCACGTCCTGTTTCCTCACTTTTTGCATGCTGAATTTTCATCGCTTTTCGCATCCTGAAGGTTTGTCTCTTTTCGTGTACTGAATTTTCTGCGCTTTTCACGTGCATAATTTTCGTCGCTTTTCATGTGCTGAAATTTCGTCACTTTTCGCATCCTGAATTTTCGTTGCCTTTTGTGTGCTGAATTTTCGGCGCTTTTCATGTGCTGAAATTCCGTCGGTTTTTGCGTCCTGAAATGTCATCGCCTATCGCATCCTGAATTTTCCTCGCTTTTCACGTCCTTAATTTTCGTTCATTTTCATGTGCTGTATTTTCATCGCTTTTCGCGTCCTGAAGGTTCGTCACTTTTCGCGTGCTGAATTTTCATCGATTTTCGCGTCCTGAAGGTTCGTCGCTCTTTGCGTGCTGAATTTTTGTCACTTTTCGTGTGCTGAAATGGTGTCGATTTTCACGTCCTGAAACTTCTTCGCTTTTAATGTTCTGAAATTTCGTCGCATTTTGCGTCCTGAAATTTCATCGCTTTTTATGTCCTGAATTTTCGTCGTTTTTCACGTCCTAAAATTTCGTCGCTTTTCACGTCCTGAAATTTCGTCGCTTTTCTCGTCCTGAATTTTCGTTGCTTTTCACATACTTAATTTTCGTTCATTTTCATGTGCTGAAATTTCGTCGCTATTCGCGCCTGAATTTTCATCACTTTTCTCATCCTGAATTTTCGTTGCTTTTCGAGTCCTTAACTTAAGTCGCTTTTGGTGTTTCGAATTTTCGTCGTCTTTCGGGTCCTGAATTTTCGTCGCATTTTGCGTCCTGTAATTTCGTCGCTATTCGTGTCCTGATATTTTGTCGCTTCATGCGTCTTTATGTTTTGTCGCTTTTCGTGTCCAGAATTTTTGTCGCTTTTCACATGCTGAATTTTCGTCGCTTTTCATGTGCTAAAATTTCGTCCCTTTTTGCATCATGAATTTTGTCGCTTTTCTCGTCCTGAATGTGTGTTGCTTTGCACGTCCTGAATTGTCGTCGCCTTTGGTGTTTTGGTTTTTTGTCGCTTTTCCTGTGATTAAATTTCATCACTTTTCAGGTCCTGAAATTTCATTGCATTTTGAATGCTCAATTTTCGTCACTTTTCATGTGCTGAAATTTCATTGCTTTTTATGTCCTGAATTTTTGTCACTTTCCTCGTCCTGAATTTATGTCGCATTTCATGTCCTGAATTTGTTGCATTTGCCGTTTTGAATTTTTGTCCCCACTTGCGTCTTGATTTGTCATCACTTTTCATGTGCTGAATTTTCGTCACTTTTCTCGTGCTGAATTTTCGCAGCTTTTCACGTCCTGAAACTTTCTCGCTGATCGCGTGCTGAAATTTCGTTGCTTTTCACGTCCTGGTTCCTCACTTTTTGCATGCTGAATTTTCATCGCTTTTCGCAACCTGGTTTGTCTCTTTTCGCGTACTGAATTTTCGATGATTTTTACGTGCAAAATTTTCGTCGCTTTTCACGTGCTGAAATTTCGTCACTTTTCACGTCCTGAAATTTTGTCGCATTTTGCGTCCTGAAATTTTGTCACTTTTCATGTCTTGAATTTTTGTTACTTTTTGTGTGCTGAATTTTCGTCACTTGTTGTGTGCTGAACTTTCGTAGCTATTGACATGCTGAATTTTTGTCACTTCTCACGTGCTGAAATTTCATGGGTTTTTGCATCCTCAAATTTTGTCGATTTTCTAGTCCTGTATTTTCGTCGCTTTTCGCGTCCTGAAATCTTGTCACTTTTCGCGTCCTGAAATTTTGTAGCATTTTGCGTCCTGAAATTTCGTCACATTTTGTACCTGAATTTTTGTCGCTTTTCACGTCCTGAAATGTCGTCGCTTTTCTCATACTGAATTTTCGTAGATTTTCTCATCCTGAATATCCGTTGCTTCGGGCATTTTGCATTTTCGTCATCTTTTGCGTCCTGAATTTTCGTCACTTTTCATGTGCTGAATTTTCGTCGCTTTTCCCGTCCTGAATGTTTGTCGCTTTTTGCGTGCTGAATTTTCATCGCTTTTCGCGTTCTGAAGGTTTGTCGCTTTCCGACTGCTGAATTTTCGTCGCATTTTGTGTGCTGTAATTTCGTCGCTATTACTGTCATTATATTTTGTCGCTTCATTTGTCTTGAAGTATTGTCGTTTTTCGTGCCCTGAATTTTTGTCGCTTTTCACATGCTGAATTTTCGTCGCTTTTCATGTGCTAAATTTTCATCGCTTTTTGCATCATGAATGTTGTTACTTTTCTCGTCCTTAATGTGTTGCTTTGCGCATCCTGAATTTTCGTCGCTTTTGGTGTTTTGAATTTTTCTCGCTTTTCCTGTGATTAAATTTCGTCGCTTTTCGCATCCTGAAATTTCGTTGCATATTGAATGCTCAATTTTCGTCACCTCTCATGTGCTGAAATTTCGTTGCTTTTTGTGTCCTGAATTTTTGTTGCCTTTCTCGTCCTGAATTTTCTTCTTTTTCTCGTCCTGAATTTGTCACACTTGGCGTTTTGAATTTTTGTCGCCACTTGCATCTTGAATTTTCATTACTTTTCATGTGCTGAATTTTAGCACTTTTCTCGTCCTGCTTCCTCACTTTTCGCGTACTGAATTTTCGGCGCTTTTCACGTGCAAAATTTTCGTCGCTTTTCATGTGGTGAATTTTCATCACTTTTCCAGTCCTGAATTTTCGTTGCTTTTCGAGTTCTGAACTTACGTTGCTTTTGGCGTTTCGAATTTTCGTCGTCATTCGCGTCCTGAATTTTCGTCACTTTTCATGTGCTGTATTTTCATCGCGTTTCGCGTGCTGCATTTTCATCGCTTTTTGCATGCTGAATTTTCATCGCCTTTTGCGTGCTGAATTTTCAGCGCTTTTTGTCTGCTGAATTTTCGGTGCTTTTCATGTGCTGAAATTTCGTCGGTTTTCGCGTGCTGAAATGTCGTCGCCTTTCGTATGCTGAATTTTCGTCGCATTTCGCGTCCTGAATTTTCGTCCCTTTTCTCGTCCTCAATTTTCATTGCTGTTCGAGTCCTGAATTTACGTCGCGTCTGGCGTTTTGAAATTTCGTCATTTTTCTCATCCTGAATTTACGTCACTTTTCATGAGCTGTATATTCATCGCTATTCGCGTGCTGAATTTTCGCCGCTTTTCGCGTCCTGAAGGTTTGTCGCTTTTTGCATACTGAATTTTTGTCGCATTTTCTGAGCTGAAATTTCGTAGCATTTTGCGTCCTGAAATTTCGTCACTTTTTGTGTCCTGAATTTTCGTCCCTTTTCACGTCTTGAGTTTTCGTCGCTTTTCCCGTCCTGAATGTTTGTCGCTTTTTGCGTGCTGAATTTTCATTGCTATTCGCGTTCTGAAGGTTTGTCGCTTTTCGACTGTTGAATTTTCGTCGCATTTTGCGTCCTGTAATTTCGTCGCTATTCCTGTCGTTATATTTTGTCGCTTCATTTGTCTTGAAGTATTGTCGTTTTTCGTGTCCTGAATTTTTGTCGCTTTTCACATGCTGAATTTTCGTCGCTTTTCATGTGCTAAAATTTCGTCGCTTTTTGCGTCATGAATTTTGTCGCTTTTCTCGTCCTGAATGTGTGTTGCTTTGCGCATCCTGAATTTTCGTCGCTTTTGGTGTTTTGAATTTTTGTCGCTTTTCCTGTGATTAAATTTCGTCGCTTTTCGCGTCCTGAAATTTCGTTGCATACTGAATGCTCCATTTTCGTCACTTTTCATGTGCGGAAATTACGTTGCTTTTTGTGTCCTGAATTTTTGTTGCCTTTCTCGTCCTGAATTTTCGTCGTATTTCATGTCCTGAATTTGTCGCACTTGGCGTTTTGAATTTTTGTCACCACTTGCATCTTGAATTTTCATCACTTTTCATGTGCTGAATTTTCGCACTTTTCTCATGCTGAATTTTCGCCGCTTTTCACGTCCTGAAGGTTTATCGCTGATTATGTGCTGAAATTTCGTTGCTTTTCACGTCCTGCTTCCTCACTTTTTGCGTGCTGAATTTTCAGCGCTTTTCGCATCCTGGTTTGTCTCTTTTTGCATACTGAATTTTCGGTGCTTTTCACGTGCAGAATTTTCGTCACTTTTCATGTGCTGAAATTTCATCACTTATCGCATCCTGAATTTTCTTTGCCTTTTGTGTGCTGAATTTTTGGCGCTTTTCATGTGCTGAAATTCCGTCGGTTTTTGCGTCCTGAAATGTCATCGCCTTTCGCATCCTGAATTTTCGTCGCTTTTAACATCCTTAATTTTTGTTCATTTTCATGTGCTGAAATTTCGTCGCTATTCGCGTCCTGAATTTTCATCACTTTTCCAGTCCTGAATTTTCGTTGCTTTTCGAGTCCTGAACTTACGTCGCTTTTGGCGTTTCGAATTTTCGTCATCATTCGCGTCCTGAATTTTCGTCACTTTTCATGTGCTGTATTTTCGTCGCTTTACACGTCCTGGTTCGTCACTTTTCGCGTGCTGCATCGATTTTCGCGTCCTGAAGGTTCGTCGCTCTTTGCGTGCTGAATTTTTGTCGCTTTTCGTGTGCTGAAATTGCGTCGCTTTTCGCGTCATGAAACTTTTTCGCTTTTCATGTTCTGAAATTTCGTCGCATTTTGCGTCCTGAAATTTCATCGCTTTTTGTGTCCTGAATTTTCGTCGTTTTTCACGTCCTAAAATTTCGTCGCTTTTCATGTCCTGAAATTTCGTCACTTTTCTCGTCCTGAATTTTCGTTGCTTTTCACGTACTTAATTTTCGTTCATTTTCATGTGCTGAAATTTCGTCGCTATTTGCGTCCTGAATTTTCATCACTTTTCTCAGCCTGAATTTTCATTGCTTTTCGAGTCCTTAACTTACGTCGCTTTTGGCGTTTCGAATTTACGACATCTTTCGGGTCCTGAATTTTCGTCGCATTTTGCGTCCTGTAAGTTCGTCGCTATTCGTGTCCTGATATTTTGTCGCTTCATGCGTCTTTATGTTTTGTCGCTTTTCGTGTCCAGAATTTTTGTCGCTTTTCACATGCTGAATTTTCGTCGCTTTTCATGTGCTAAAATTTTGTCGCTTTTTGCGTCATGAATTTTGTCGCTTTTCTCATCCTGAATGTGTGTTGCTTTGCGCATCCTGAATTTTCGTCGCTTTTGGTGTTTTGGATTTTTGTCACTTTTCCTGTGATTAAATTTCGTCGCGTTTCGCGTCCTCAAATTTCATTGCATTTTGAATGCTCAATTTTCGTCACTTTTCATGTGCGGAAATTTCGTTGCTTTTTGTGTCCTGAATTTTTGTCACTTTCCTCGTCCTGAATTTTCGTTGCATTTCATGTCCTGAATTTGTTGCATTTAACGTTTTGAATTTTTGTCCCCACTTGCGTCTTGATTTGTCATCACTTTTCATGTCCTGAATTTTCGTCACTCTTCTCGTGCTGAGTTTTCGCAGCTTTTCACGTCCTGAAACTTTGTCGCTGATTGCGTGCTGAAATTTCGTTGCTTTTCACGTCCTGGTTCCTCACTTTTTGCGTGCTGAATTTTCATCGCTTTTCGCATCCTGACGGTTTGTCTCTTTTCACGTATTGAATTTTCGATGCTTTTTACGTGCAAAATTTTCGTCGCTTTTCATGTGCTGAAATTTCGCACTTTTCTCATGCTGAATTTTCGCCGCTTTTCACGTCCTGAAGGTTTATCGCTGATTATGTGCTGAAATTTCGTTGCTTTTCACGTCCTGCTTCCTCACTTTTTGCGTGCTGAATTTTCAGCGCTTTTCGCATCCTGAAGGTTTGTCTCTTTTTGCGTACTGAATTTTCGGTGCTTTTCACGTGCAGAATTTTCGTCACTTTTCATGTGCTGAAATTTCATCACTTATCGCATCCTGAATTTTCTTTGCCTTTTGTGTGCTGAATTTTTGGCGCTTTTCATGTGCTGAAATTCCGTCGGTTTTTGCGTCCTGAAATGTCATCGCCTTTCGCATCCTGAATTTTCGTCGCTTTTAACATCCTTAATTTTTGTTCATTTTCATGTGCTGAAATTTCGTCGCTATTCGCGTCCTGAATTTTCATCACTTTTCCAGTCCTGAATTTTCGTTGCTTTTCGAGTCCTGAACTTACGTCGCTTTTGGCGTTTCGAATTTTCGTCGTCATTCGCGTCCTGAATTTTCGTCACTTTTCATGTGCTGTATTTTCGTCGCTTTACACGTCCTGGTTCGTCACTTTTCGCGTGCTGCATCGATTTTCGCGTCCTGAAGGTTCGTCGCTCTTTGCGTGCTGAATTTTTGTCGCTTTTCGTGTGCTGAAATTGCGTCGCTTTTCGCGTCCTGAAACTTTTTCGCTTTTCATGTTCTGAAATTTCGTCGCATTTTGCGTCCTGAAATTTCATCGCTTTTTGTGTCCTGAATTTTCGTCGTTTTTCACGTCCTAAAATTTCGTCGCTTTTCATGTCCTGAAATTTCGTCACTTTTCTCGTCCTGAATTTTCGTTGCTTTTCACGTACTTAATTTTCGTTCATTTTCATGTGCTGAAATTTCGTCGCTATTTGCGTCCTGAATTTTCATCACTTTTCTCAGCCTGAATTTTCATTGCTTTTCGAGTCCTTAACTTACGTCGCTTTTGGCGTTTCGAATTTACGACATCTTTCGGGTCCTGAATTTTCGTCGCATTTTGCGTCCTGTAAGTTCGTCGCTATTCGTGTCCTGATATTTTGTCGCTTCATGCGTCTTTATGTTTTGTCGCTTTTCGTGTCCAGAATTTTTGTCGCTTTTCACATGCTGAATTTTCGTCGCTTTTCATGTGCTAAAATCTTGTCGCTTTTTGCATCATGAATTTTGTCGCTTTTCTCATCCTGAATGTGTGTTGCTTTGCGCATCCTGAATTTTCGTCGCTTTTGGTGTTTTGGATTTTTGTCACTTTTCCTGTGATTAAATTTCGTCGCGTTTCGCGTCCTCAAATTTCATTGCATTTTGAATGCTCAATTTTCGTCACTTTTCATGTGCTGAAATTTCGTTGCTTCTTGCGTCCTGAATTTTTGTCACTTTCCTTGTCCTGAATTTTCGTTGCATTTCATGTCCTGAATTTGTTGCATTTAACGTTTTTAATTTTTGTCCCCACTTGCGTCTTGATTTGTCATCACTTTTCATGTCCTGAATTTTCGTCACTCTTCTCGTGCTGAGTTTTCGCAGCTTTTCACGTCCTGAAACTTTGTCGCCGATTGCGTGCTGAAATTTCGTTGCTTTTCACGTCCTGGTTCCTCACTTTTTGCGTGCTGAATTTTCATCGCTTTTCGCATCCTGAAGGTTTGTCTCTTTTCGCGTACTGAATTTTCATGCTTTTTACGTGCAAAATTTTCGTCGCTTTTCATGTGCTGAAATTTCGTCACTTTTCACGTCCTGAAATTTTGTCGCATTTTGCGTCCTGAAATTTTGTCACTTTTCATGTCTTGAATTTTTGTTACTTTTTGTGTGCTGAATTTTCGTCACTTGTTGTGTGCTGAATTTTCGTAGCTATTGACATGCTGAATTTTTGTCACTTCTCACGTGCTGAAATTTCATGGGTTTTTGCATCCTCAAATTTTGTCGATTTTCTAGTCCTGTATTTTCGTCGCTTTTCGCGTCCTGAAATCTTGTCGCTTTTCGCGTCCTGAAATTTTGTAGCATTTTGCGTCCTGAAATTTCGCACTTTTTTTGTCCTGAATTTTTGTCGCTTTTCACGTCCTGAAATTTCGTCGCTTTTCTCATACTGAATTTTCGTTGATTTTCTCGTCCTGAATATATGTTGCTTTGGGCATTTTGAATTTTCATCATCTTTCACGTCCTGAATTTTCGTCACTTTTCAAGTGCTGAATTTTTGTCGCTTTTCCCGTGCTGAATGTTCGTCGCTTTTCGACTGCTGAATTTTCGTCGCAATTTGCGACCTGTAATTTCGTCGCTATTCCTGTCCTGATATTTTGTTGCTTCATGCGTCTTGAAGTTTTGTCGCTTTTCGTATCCTGAATTTTTGTCGCTTTTCACATGCTGAATTTTCGTCGCTTTTCATGTTCTCAAATTTTGTCACTTTTTGCGTCATGAATTTTGTCGCTTTTCTCGTCCTGAATGTGTGTTGCTTTGCGCATCCTGAATTTTCAGCGCTTTTGGTGTTTTTAATTTTTGTCGCTTTTCCTGTGATTAAATTTCATCGCTTTTCACGTCCTGATATTTCATTGCATTTTGAATGCTCAATTTTCGACACTTTTCATGTCCTGAAATTTCGTTGCTTTTTGTGTCCTGAATTTTTGTCGCTTTTCTCGTCCTGAATTTTCATCGCATTTCATGTCCTGAATTTGTCGCATTTGGCATTTTTAATTGTTGTCGCCGCTTGTGTCTTGAATTTTCATCACTTTTCATGTGCTGAATTTTCACACTTTTCTCATCCTGAAAGTTTGTCGCTGATTGCGTGCTGAAATTTCGTTGCTTTTCACGTCCTGGTTCCTCACTTTTTGCGTGCTGAATTTTCATCGCTTTTCGCATCCTGAAGGTTCGTCTCTTTTCGCGTACTGAATTTTCGGCGCTTTTCACATGCAGAATTTGCGTTGCTTTTCATGTTTTGAAATTTCGTCGCTTTTCACATCCTGAAATTTTGTTGCATTTTGCGTCCTGAAATTTTGTCACTTTTCATGTACTGAATTTTTGTTACTTTTTGTGTGCTGAATTTTCGTCGCTTGTTGTGTGCTGAATTTTCGTAGCTATTCACATGCTGAATTTTTGTCACTTCTCCTGTGCTGAAATTTCATTGCTTTTTGTGTCCTGAATTTATGTCACGTTTGGCGTTTTTAATTTCTGTCGCCTCTTGCGTCCTGAATTTTGTAAAGAAGCTATAACGAGGCATCGTTACTTTACTATCTTTATTCATACTGGAGCATTACATATTGCACTAGCTGTACGTGGTCTGTCACAGGAACTAGAGAGCGATCTGTGGGTGGGGAGGTTGTAGTTATACTTGTGATATGGGGAGTGGTTAGTAGGTATGAGGTCACTATGTTAAAGGCACATGCATATATCATCTACATCCTTCCCCTTGGAAACGACAGGCAAATACAATAGTGACAGGGCGACCACGGCTGATGTGGTAGGCCAGTTAAACAAAATCGCCATAGCGGACAGGCGGTTTGACAAGACGTCCCGACCGGGTTCGCATCTCGCCATCCTCCCTTCCGGCAGGAAGAAGAGGCACCGATGGGGGCAGACGAACCTGAAAGGGGGAAACGGGAGGAGACGGAGGAGACCGCGGCACCAAAAGCGGAGGTGATGCGGGATCAGGAGCGGGCAGAGCACGGGCAGGCGAGCGAGGACTAGCCGGAGTAGGGTGGGACGGAAGGAGTTGAGGTGGTGTAGACAGTTGCATGTTAGGAAGAACGGGTAGAGCATCGCCCGGACGCGAAAACGGCAGTGGGGGAGCAAAGGGATCCGCGGCAGGAGGACGCGGCTCGTTGACGAGCCGAAGGTGCTGGCGGGACCGTCGGTAAATGGCTCCCGCATGGTCGACGAGATAAGACCTGGGCGACACCGCAGGGCCGACGACGGTAGCGAGCTTGGAGTGACCGGAAGGGGTCTGCATACGAACAACTTGACCGGGGAAGAGGCGCGGCAGCGGGTGGCAGGACCTGTCATGGGAACGCTTTTGGACATCGTGCCTGAAGGCAATGCGTTTCTGAACCGCCGCAGGCGTGAGGACAGATGGTATGAGGGAGCGCTGGGCCACAGGGAGCGGGAGCCTGGTAGCGCGAGACATGAGCCGCTGAGCAGGGGAACCCATGGCAGAGTCGCGGGAAATGTTGCGGAGGTTGAGGAGGGCCAGATAGAAATCGGAGTTAATACCACGACATTGTTCCAGCAGGTTCTTCGCACTGCGGACGGCACGCCCGGCCAGAACGTTGCTTTGCGGGTACTCCGGGCTGCTGGTGAAATGGTGGAAGTTCCACCTGGAAGCGAAAGCTTTAAACTCGGAGCTCGTAAACTGGCTTACATTGTCCGACTGCAGGCTTGCCGGGGGGCCAAAAGTGCCAAAATGAGGGCATAACCTGTCGATGACCGCCGAAGAGGTTAGGGAGTGCAGCCGGTCGACCACAAACCAGCTGGAGTAGGAGTCAACGAGAACCAGGAAGTGTTTGCCTCGCCACTCGAAAATGTTGATGGCATGCCCGGATACCCAGCAGGGTAATGCATTTTTGATCGAGAAGATAGAAGGTGAGGGGCCGAGAGGACTGCAGTATCTTGCAGCTTAGCGTAGCCTTGCCCACAGGAGTAAGAATCGCTCCCCCGTAGGCATGCATGGTTGAGCTGTCAGAAAAAATCTGCTCATTAGTCCTTATTTGTTTGAAGAGTATTGTTGACATAACGTTCGCAACTGCACAGAAAGGTCCGTTATCATAGCAGGTGCGCCCAACACAGTAAACAGGCTGTTCTCCGCCTGAGGTCAACACGTCAACCTCGGGGGTCAACGTGTTGAGGCGGCAGCGCCTGGCCAGGTGTCGCAGCGCAGAGACATAGTTCTCTGCAGATTCCCCAGGGAGCTGACGCCGCGCGAACAGTTTAAAACGTTCTAAGATGCAGTTTGTTGGAATATCACAAATAGCATTAAACTTAGCCACCAGACATACCGGGTCCCGAGCAGATTCTCCCGCAGCGTAGACGAAGAAGTCAGATCGAGTCAGGGCCTCGCGTGTTGAATTTTGATCGCTTTTCGCTTTCTGAAGGTTCGTCGCTGTTCACGTGCTGAATTATCATCGCTTTTTGCGTCCTGCATGCTGAATTTGTGTTGCCTTTTGAAAAGCGACAAAAATTCAGCATGCTTAAACCGAGGATGCGAGAAGCGACGCAAATTCAGCACGAGAAAAGCGACAAAATACAGCACATGAAAAGTGACGAAAATTCAGGACGCAAGAGGCGACCAAAATTCAAAAAGCCAAAAGCGACATAAATTCAGGACATGAAAAGCGACAAAATTACAGGACATTAAGCGACGAAATTTCAGAACGCAAAGAGCAACAAAATTTCATCACACGAAAAGCGACGGAAATTCAGCATGCGAAAAGCGACAAAAATTCTGCACGCTTAAAACGAGGAACCTTCAGGACGCGAAAAGCAACGCAAATTCAGCACGAGAAAAGTGACGCAAATTCAGCACATGAAAAGTGACGAAAATTCAGCACATGAAACGTGACGAAAATTCAGCAAGCACTAAGCGACGAAATTTCAGCACGCTAAAAGCGACGAAAATTTAGGACGCGAAAGGAGACGAAAAATCAAAATGCCAAAAGCAATGTAAATTCAGGATGCACAAAGCGACCAAATTTCAGGATGCGTAAAGCGATGATATTTCAGGATGACAAAAGCGACGATATTTCAGCACATGAATAGTGACGAAAATTCAAAACAATAAAAGCAATGTAAATTCAGGATGCAAAAAACGACGAAATTTCAGCACATGAAAATGGACGAAAATTCAGCACGTGTAACTCGAACAAAATTCAGGATGCGAAAGGCAACAAAAATTCAAAATGCCTAATGCGACGTAAATTCAGGACGTGAAAAGCAACGAAAATTCAGGATGAGAAAAGCGACAAAAATTCAGGACGCGTAAAGCGATTAAATTTCAGCACATGAAAAGTGCCGAAAAGTCATCACACAAAAGGCGACGAAAATTCAGCATGCGAAAAGCGATGAAAATTCAGGACGCAAAAGGCAACGAAAGTTCAAAAAGCTAACAGCGACATACAGGACACGAAAATCGACAAAATTACAGGATGCATTAAGTGACGAAATTTTAGAATGTGAAAAACGACGAAAATTCAGCACACAAAAAGCGACGAAAATTGAGCATGCGAAAAGCGACAAAAATTCAGCACGCTTAAAGCGAGGAATCTTCAGGACGCAAAAAGCAACGCAAATTTAGCACGCGATCAGCGACAAACCTTCAGGACGCGAAAAGCAACGAAAATTCAGCACAAGAAAAGCGACGGAAATTCAGCACATGAAAAGTGATGAAAATTCAGGGTGCAAGAGGCGACAAAAATTCTAAACGCCAAAAGCGACATTAATTCAGGACACAACAAGTGACGAAATTTCAGCACGCTAAAAGTGACAAAAATTCGGCACATGAAAAGTGACAAAAACTCACCACACAAAAGGCGACGAAAATTCAGCATGCGAAAAGCGACGAAATTTCAGCACACGAAAAGTGACGAAAATTCATGACGCAATTGGCAAGGAAAATTCAAAAAGCCAAAAGCGGCATAAATTCAGGACGTTAAAAGCAACAAAACTACACGACGCATTAGGTGACAAAAATTAATCATGCGTAAAGTGACAAAAATTCAGCACACGGAAGGCGACGTCAATTCATTACGCGAAAAGCGACGAAACTTCAGGACGCATAAAGCGACGAAATTTCAGGACGTGTAAAGGGACTAAATTTCAGCACGCGAAAGGCGACGAAAATTCAGCAAGCGATATGCAACAAAAATTCAGGACGCGAAAGGCGACGAAAATTCAAAACACCAAAAGCGACATAAATTCAGGACGAGAAAAGCGACTAAATTTCAGGACGCATAATGCTCAAAATTTCAGCACAGGAAAAGTGACGAAATTTCAGCATGAGAAATGCGACAAAAATACAGCACACAAAAAGTGACGAACTTTCAGGATACGAAAAGCGACAAAATTTAAGGACGCTAAAAGCGACGCAAATTTAGGACGTTAAATGCGACAAAACTTCAGGATGCGAAATGCAACAAAATTTCAGGACGCGATGATATTTCAGCACACGAAAATGACCGAACCAAGACGCGAAAAGCGACAAAAATTCAGTATGCAACGGAATTTCAGGACGTGGAAAGCAACGAAATTGCAGCACAAGCAAAGCGATGAAAATTCACCACGTGAAAAGCAATGAAAATTCGGCATGCAAAAATCAACAACACTTCAGGACGTGAAATGCGACGAAAGTCCAGCATGCGAAAAGCAACGAAAATTCCACATGCAAAAAGGGACGAAAATTTCAGCACAGGAAAAGTCACGAAATTCAGCATCTGAATAGAGACGAAAATTCAGCACACAAAAAGTGACGAACTTTCAGGATGTGAAAAGTGACAAAAATTCAGTATACTAAAAGCGACGAAAATTGAGGACGTGAAATGCGACAAAAATTCAGGACGAGAAATGCAACTAAATTTCAAGACGTGAAAACAGACGAAATTTCAGCACATTAAAATGACCGAACCTTCAGGATGCGAAAAGCAATGAAAATGAGGCACGCTAAAAGTGTCAAAAATTCATCATGTTTAAAGCGACGAGAATTCAGCATGCATAAAGATACAAAAAGTCAGCACACGAAAGGCGACATAAATTCAGGACACGAAAGGCGACGAAACTTCAGGACGCATAAAGCAACGAAATTTCAGGACGTGAAAGGTGACGAAATTTCAACATGCGAAAGGCGACGAAAGTTCAGCCTGCGAAAAACGATGAAAACTAAAAACGCGAAAAGCGACATAAATTCAGGAAGTGAAAAGCGCCGAAATTTCAGGATGCATAAAGCGACGAAATTGAGGATGCGATAAGCAACAAAATTTCAGCACAGGAAAAGTGACGAAAATTCAGCATGTGAAAAGCGACGAAAATTCAGCACACGAAAAGTGACAAACCTTCAGGATGCAAAAGATGATGAAAATTCAGGTCGCTAAAAGCGACGAAAATTCAGGACGTGAAATGCGACAAAAATTCAGGACGCGAAATGCAACGAAATTTCAGGACATCGAAAGTAACGAAATTTCAGCACAAGAAATGCGACAACATTTCATAACGCGAAAAGCGATGAAAATCCAGCATGCAGAAAGCGATGAAACTTCAGGATTAGAAATGCGACTAAAATTCCACATGCGAAAAGCAACGAAAATTCAGCATGCGAAAAGTGAGGAAAATTCAGCATACAAAAAGCTACTAAATTTTAGGACGCAAAATGCGATGAAATTTCAGGAGACGAAAAGCGATGAAATTTCAGCACATGGAAAGCCACGAAATTTCAGCACGTGAACCGCGACGAAAATTCAGCACGCGAAAAACGACGAAAATTCAGCACGAGAAAAGCTACGGAAATTCAAAACGCGAAATGCGAAAAAAATTCAGGACATGAAAGGCGACGAAAATTCAAAGCACCAAAAGTGCCGTAAATTCAGGACGAGAAAAGCAACAAAATTTCAGGACGCATAAATCGACGAAATTTCAGCACGTGATAAACTACGAAAATTATGCATGTGAAAAGCGACGAAAATTCAGCACGCAATAAAGCGACGAAATTTCAGGACGTGAAAGGCGCCGAAATAAGCGACTAAATTTCAGCACAGAAAAAGTGACAAATATTCAGCATGTGAAAAGCGACGAAAGTTCAGCACACGAAAAGTGACAAACCTTCAGGATGCAAAAGGTGATGAAAATTCAGGTCGCTAAAAGCTACGAAAATTCAGGACGTGAAATGCGACAAAAATTCAGGACGCGAAATGCAACGAAATATCAGGACATGGAAAGTAACGACATTTCAGCACAAGAAAAGCAACAACATTTCATAACGCGAAAAGTGATGAAAATTGGACATGCATAAAGCGATGAAACTTCAGGATTAGAAATGCGAGTAAAATTCCACATGCGAAAAGCAACGAAAATTCAGCATGCAAAAAGTGAGGAAAATTCAGCATTCAAAAAGCGACTAAATTTTAGGACGCAAAATGCGATGAAATTTCAGGAGGCGAAAAGCGATAAAATTTCAGCACATGGAAAGCCACGAAATTTCAGAATGTGAACCGCTACGAAAATTCAGCACGCGAAAAACGACGAAAATTCAGCACGAGAAAAGCTACGGAAATTCAAAACGCGAAATGCGAAAAAAATTCAGGACATGAAAGGCGACGAAAATTCAAAGCACCAAAAGTGCCGTAAATTCAGGACGAGAAAAGCGACAAAATTTCAGTACGCATAAATCGACGAAATTTCAGCACGTGATAAACTATGAAAATTATGCATGTGATAAGCTACGAAAATTTAGCACGCAATAGGTGATGAAATTTCAGCACAGGAAAAGTGACGAAATTTCAGCACACGAAAAGCGACGAAAATTCAGGACGCGAAAGGCGACGAAAATTAAAAACGCGAAAAGCGACGAAAATTCATGACGCAATCGGCAAGGAAAATTCAAAAAGCCAAAAGCGGCATAAATTCAGGATGTGAAAAGCAACAAAACTACAGGACGCATTAGGTGACAAAAATTCAGCATGCATAAAGCGACCAAAATGCAGCGCATGGAAGGCGACATAAATTCAGGACGCGAAAAGCGATGAAACTTCAGGACGCATAAAGCGACGAAATTTCAGGACGTGTAAAGGGACTAAATTTCAGCACGCGAAAGGCGACGAAAATTCAGCACGCGATATGGAACAAAAATTCAGGACGCGAAAGGCGATGAAAATTCAAAACACCAAAAGCGACATAAATTCAGGACGAGAAAAGCGAATAAATATCAGGACGCATAATGCGCAAAATTTCAGCACAGGAAAAGTGACGAAAATTCAGCATGAGAAAAGCGACAAAAATACAGCACACAAAAAGTGACGAACTTTCAGGATGCGAAAAGCGACAAAATTTAAGGACGCTAAAAGCGACGAAAATTTAGGACGTTAAATGCGACAAAACTTCAGGATGCGAAATGCAACAAAATTTCAGGACGCGACGAAATTTCAGCACACGAAAATGACCGAACCTTCAAGACGCGAAAAGCGACGAAAATTCATCATGTTTAAAGCGACGAGAATTCAGCATGCATAAAGAGACAAAATGTCAGCACACGAAAGGCGACATAAATTCAGGACACGAAAGGCGACGAAACTTCAGGACGCATAAAGCGATGAAATTTCAGGACGTGAAAGGCGACGAAATTTCAGGATGCATAAAGCGACGAAATTGAGGACGCGATAAGCGACAACATTTCAGCACAGGAAAAGTGACAAAAATTCAGCATGTGAAAAGCGACGAAAATTCAGCACACGAAAAGTGACAAACCTTCAGGATGCAAAAGGTGATGAAAATTCAGGTCGCTAAAAGCGATGAAAATTCAGGACGTGAAATGCGACAAAAATTCAGGACGCGAAATGCAACGAAATATCAGGACATGGAAAGTAACGAAATTTCAGCATAAGAAAAGCGACAACATTTCATAACGCGAAAAGCGATGAAAATTCAGCATGCAGAAAGTGATGAAACTTCAGGATTAGAAATGCGACTAAAATTCCACATGCGAAGGGCAACGAAAATTCAGCATGCAAAAAGTGAGGAAAATTCAGCATACAAAAAGCGACTAAATTTTAGGACGCAAAATGCGATGAAATTTCAGGAGGCGAAAAGCGATGAAATTTCAGCACATGGAAAGCCACGAAATTTCAGCACGTGAACCGCGACGAAAATTCAGCACGCGAAAAACGACGAAAATTCAGCACGAGAAAAGCTACGGAAATTCAAAACGCGAAATGCGAAAAAAATTCAGGACATGAAAGGCGACGAGAATCCAAAGCACCAAAAGTGCCGAAAATTCAGGACGAGAAAAGCGACAACATTTCAGTATGCATAAATCGACGAAATTTCAGCATGTGATAAACTATGAAAATTATGCATGTGAGAAGCGACGAAAATTCAGCACGCAATAGGTGATGAAATTTCAGCACAGGAAAAGTGACGAAATTTCAGCACGCGAAAAGCGACGAAAATTCAGGACGCGAAAGGCGACGAAAATTAAAAACGCGAAAAGCGACGAAAATTCATGACGCAATCGGCAAGGAAAATTCAAAAAGCCAAAAGCGGCATAAATTCAGGACTTGAAAAGCAACAAAACTACAGGACGCATTAGGTGACAAAAATTCAGCATGCATAAAGCGACAAAAATTTAGCACACGGAAGGCGACGTAAATTCAGGACGCGAAAAGCGACGAAACTTCAGGACGCATAAAGCGACGAAATTTCAGGACGTGTAAAGGGACTAAAATTCAGGACGCGAAAGGCGACGAAAATTCAAAACACCTAAAGCGACATAAATTCAGGACGCAATCGGCAAGGAAAATTCAAAAAGCCAAAAGCGACATAAATTCAGGAGGTGAAAAGCAATAAAACTACAGGACGCATTAGGTGACAATAATTCAGCATGCGTAAAGCGACAAAAATTCAGCACATGGAAGGCGACGTAAATTCAGGACACGAAAAGCGACGAAACTTCAGGACGCATAAAGCGACGAAATTTCAGGACGTGTAAAGGGACTAAATTTCAGCACCCGAAAGGCGATGGAAATTCAGCACGTGATATGCAACAACAATTCAGGATGCGAAAGGCGACGAAAATTCAAAACACCAAAAGCAACATAAATTCAGGACGAGAAAAGCGACTAAATTTCAGGACGCATAAAGCGACAAAATTTCAGCACAGCAAAAGTGACGAAAATTCAGCATGAGAAAAGCGACAAAAATACAGCACACAAAAAGTGACGAACTTTCAGGATGCGAAAAGCGACAAAATTTAAGGACGCTAAAAGCGACGAAAATTTAGGACGTTAAATGCGACAAAACCTTCAAGACGCGAAAAGCGACAAAAATTCCGGACGCGATATGCAACGGAATTTCAGGACGTGGAAAGCAACGAAAATTCAGCACGCGAAAAACGACGAAAATTCAGCACGAGAAAAGCTACGGAAATTCAAAACGCGAAATGCGAAAAAAAATTCAGGACATGAAAGGCGACGAAAATTCAAAGCACCAAAAGTGCCGTAAATTCAGGACGAGAAAAGCGACAAAATTTCAGTACGCATAAATCGACGAAATTTCAGCACATGATAAACTACGAAAATTATGCATGTGAAAAGCGACGAAAATTCAGCACGCAATAGGTGATGAAATTTCAGCACAGGAAAAGTGACGAAATTTCAGCACGCGAAAAGCGACGAAAATTCAGGACGCGAAAGGCGACGAAAATTAAAAACGCGAAAAGCGACGAAATTGCAGGACGGGATAAGCGACAAAATTTAAGCACAGGAAAAGCGACGAAAATTCAGCGTGTGAAAAGCGACGAAAATTCAGCACACGAAAAGCAACGAATCTTCAGGATGCAAATAGTGATGAAAATTCAGGACGCTAAATGCGACGAAAATTCAGGACGTGAAATGCGACAAAAATTCAGGACGGAAAATGCAACGAAATTTCAGGACGTGGAAAGCAACGAAATTTCAGAACAGGAAAAGCGACGAAATATGTACATAAATAATACCAATATAACAGATGTTTGGAGAATTCCTAATCCGACTGGCAGGGAATACTCATTTTATTCAATGGTACACAAAACATACTCACGTATAGATTATTTCCTGGTGGATATAAAATTAATCCCTTACACTGTGAACCCAAAATACCATACCAACTCGATCTCAGATCATTCACTGTTAACTTTCTTTTTAAAACTGGAAGTAATGTCTAAGAACAAATCGTTTTGGAGATTCAATCCTTAAATCCTAAAAGACCCGCAAGGGAGTATATATCTAAAGAAACAAATGGACGTGTTTTTTGAAATAAATAACATTCCAGATATATCGCCTACTTTACTCTGGGATTCTTTTAAAGCATTTATTAGAGGTGTTATAATCTCATACCAAGCTTTTCAAAATAAAAAGAATAAGAATGAACAAAGACAGTTAGAAGAACAAATTAGGCAACTGGATATAGATAATGCTAAAGATCCATCTATGGATAAGCATAATAAAATAATAATTCTGAAATTTAAATTAAATAAATTATTATCAGCCAAACTTTTAAGACTTTTCCAAATCACAAGACAGGAACATTTTGAATGTGGGGATAAACCACACAAACCTTTGGCTCGTCAGCTAAAATAACGAGAAAAAGAACACACGATTCAAAAGATTAAATCAGATAGAGGGGTATCATTAACTTTACCGAATGATGTTAATAAAAGATTTGCGCAATTTTATGAGAATTTGTACACATCCATAACGACAATGGATACCAATAAAATTACAGAGTTCTTGGATAACTGTAATCTTCCAAAGTTAGTTGAAGGAACAATAGGAATTGGGTGCACAAATCTCAATTAAGGAATTAGACGATACAATAAATTCAATAAAGAACGGAAAAACTCCAGGTCCTGACGGATTTAATAATGAATTTTATAAAAGTTTTCATGACAAAACTATACCACGTTTACAAAAAATGTATAAATATGCCTTTAAAGAACAAATATTACCTGATACATTAGCTGAATCAACGATTACATTAATACTTAAAAAAGACAAAGATATAGAAGAACCGGGTTCATATAGAGCTATAGCATTGTTAAATACAGATCAAAAAATATTAGCCAAAACATAGCTAGAAGATTAAGTAAATATATTAGTAAATTAATAAACCCAGATCAAACGGGGTTTATCCCTAAGAGACATTCATCTAATAATATGAGATGGCTACTCAATATAATGCACTCACACAAAACCGAAGAACTAGAATTATCAATTATTTTGTTGGACGCTGAAAAAGCATTTGATCAAGTAGAATGGAATTATATGGTTACAGAATTACAAAATTCCAATTGGGAGAGAATTTCATTCTATGGATTAAATTATTATTTAATAAGCCTACAGCTAGAATATTAACTAATAACATTTTATCTTCGAAATTCCAATTTGTCAAGGGGTAACAGACAAGGATGCTCATTATCACCGCTGTTATTTGCTCTTATAATTGAACCTTTAGCGGAAAAAATTAGAATACATCCAGATATCCATGGCTATAACACTAAATATTCAAATAATAAAATATCTTTATACGCGGATGATATATTATTGTACATCACGAAACCTCAAATTACTATACCAAACATATTAAATCTAATTGAGGATTTTGGATCCTTTTCTGGATACAGAATAAATTGGAATAAAAGTGAAATTATGTCAATAAAACCGAAAGACTCAACACATCTCTTAAAATTCCCTTTTAAAATAGCTACAGAAAAATTTAACTACTTGGGTATTGAAATTACCAGAACATATCAAGGTATGTTCAAAGCAAATTATAATCCTCTACATAATAAATTAAATACCTTAAATAAATTCTGGAAAACGCTTCCGATGTCTTTAATAGGCCGAATAAATGCAATAAAAATGATCTTTTTACCACAAATTCTATACCTATTTCAATCAATTCCTATATATTTACCTAAAAGGTTTTTAAAAAATTGGATTCAGACATTACAAATTTTATATGGGATTATAAATCCCATAGAATACAAAGAACACATTTGAATAAACCTAAAGTATTAGGGGGCTTAGCACTCCCTAACTTTATGTACTATTATTGGTCAGTAAATATTAAAAATATGATTCAACTGATGGACAACTCTGCCCAGCAGGTGGACTGGATTATAATGGAGAGAGAAGACTGCTCCTCTTGTAATATTGGAGCGATCCTCCTCTCACCAATGAAACAGAATAATATAAATTATAACAAAAACCCAATTATACATAGTACAATTAGAACTTGGAAACAAATAAAACAAAATTTAAAATTAAGAAATTTATCGCTTTTCTCCCCAATAGTTAATAGCCCTTCGTTTAAACCCTCCATTATAGACAAATCATTTATACAATGGGAAAGATTAGGAATTAAAATGCTCGGAGACTTGTATTAAACTGGAAAATTACTCTCATTCCAACAATTACAAATAAAATATAATCTGGGAAACAATCATTACTTTAAATATTTTCAAATATGTGATTATCTGAAAAAATATACAAAAGATTATTATAACATGCCACCAGATGCACTGGACGAAGCAATGCAGATAAAAGCTGAATCAGCAAACTTAATATCTTATTTGTATAATATTATCTTAAATGTAGAAATACCAACTACGGAAGGTATTAGAAGAGACTGGGAACAAGAATTAGCTATTAAAATTTCAAAGGCGAGGTGGAATGAACATTTATTAAATGTGCATAAATGCTCGATTAATGTAAGACACACTTTAATACAATTCAAAATCTTACACAGATGTTATTATTCAAAAACCAAAATTAGTAAAATTTCCCCCAATGTATCACCTATTTGCGATAAATGTCAGTCTCAAGAAGCTACTATAGCGCACTCATTTGTTTTTTGTACAAAATTCAAAAATTTTGGATTGAAATTTTTGAAATCTTTACAAAATTAATTAAATTATAACTGACACCAAAAGCAGAATGGATTATCTTCGGAACAACGGAAGATAGCCCTCAACTAAATGTGTTTCAAAAGAACCTATTTCATTGCGGGTTAATAACTGGAAAAAAGCTTATCCTAATATTTTGGAAAAATGCTCCAATACCAACTATAAACATGTGGATTTCAAACATTTGAAACATTACACCTGGAAGAGATAAGACTCCTCCTGGCAGGCAAATTAGTTCACTTCCATCTGACATGGTCTTCATTTATAGAACTATTACAAGCATAAGGTGCAAAAGTACTTTAAAAAGTTACCGATGTCAGGACTTGTTAAAGGGGAATGAAAGGTGGCGAGTTGGTATATCCCATTCGCGTGATGCTCATAATAGAGTACTTGTTTTTCTCTCTTCTCTTCTTTCTCTTTTTTTCTTTAGGATCTATCTCTTAATCTTTTTTCTCTAATTTCTCTTCTACAGGGTCTCTGTTCTTTCCTGTTGACACGCTTTTACACTATCACTATTTTCCTTCACTTTCTCTTTCTTCTTAATTTCAACCTTTTCTTTTTATTAGCTTTAAAAAATGAAGGAGTACATTAATTGTAATATGATATATGTGATGAGTACTAATGTAATTGTTTGTAATTTAATGTACTTCTAATAAATAAAATTAAAAACAAATAAAAAAAGAAAAGCGACGAAAATTCACCACGTGAAAAGCAATGAAAATTCAGCATGCGAAAAGTGACGAACCTTCAGGACGCGAAAAGCGATGTAAATGAAGCACGCGAAAAGCAACAAAAATTAATTATTATTAAAGCGACGAAAATTCAGCACGTGTAAAGTGGCAAAAATTCAGCACACGAAATGCACGTAAATTCAGGACGCGAAAAGCGACAAATCTTTAAGATGCATAAAGCGACAAAATTTCAGGACGTGAAAAGCGACGAAATTTCAGCCTGTGACAAATGACGAAATTTCAGCACACGATACGCAATGACATTTCAGCACAGGAATAGTGACGAAATTTCAACACGTGAAAAGCGACGTAAATTCAGCACACGAAAGGTGACGAAACTTAAAAACGCGAAAAGTGACACAAATTCAGGTCGCGAAAAGTGCCGAAATTTCAGGATGCATAAACAACAAAATTGCAGGATGCGATTAGTGACAAAATTTCAGCACAGGAAAAGCGACAGAAATTCAGAACAAGAAAAGCGACGAACCTTCAGGATGCAAAAAGGGATGAAAATTCAGGATGCTAAAAGTGACGGAAATTCAGGATGTGAAATGTGACTAAGATTCAGGATGCGAAATGCAACTAAATTTCAGGACATGGAAAGGAACGAAATTTCAGCACAAGAAAAGCAACGAAAATTCACCACGCGAAAAGCGATAAAAATTCAGTATGCGGAAAGCGACGAAACTTCAGGATGTGAAATCCGACGAAAATTCAGCACGCAAAAAGCGACGAAATTTTAGGATGTGTAAAGAGACAAAAATTCAGGATGCGAAAAGCGCCAAAATTTCAGGATGCATAAAGCGACAAAATTGCAGCAAGCGAAAAGCAACAAAATTAAAGCACAGGAAAAGCGAGGAAAAGCCACGAAAATTCAGCACTCGAAAAGCAACGAAAATTCAGCATGCGAAAGCAACGAAAATTAAGCACGCGAAATGCGACAAAAATTCAAAATACCAAAAGCGATGTAAATTCAGGAAGAGAAACGCAACTAAATTTCAGGACGCATAAAGCAACGAAATGTCAGCACACGATACGCGACGAAGTTTCAGCACAGGAAAAGTGACGAAAATTCAGCATGTGAAAAGAGACGAAAATTCAGCACACGAAAAGCGACGAACTTTCAGGATGCAAAAAGCGACAAAAATTCAGGACGCTAAAAGCGACGAAAATTCAGGACGCGAAATGCGACAAAAATTCAGAACGACAAATGCAACTAAATTTCAGGATGTGAAAAGTGACGAAATTTCAGCCGCGAAAAGCGACGAAAATTCAGGACGCGAAAGGTGATGAAAATTAAAAACACGAAAAGCGACATAAATTCAGGACGCAAAAAACACCGAAATTTCAGGATGCATAAAGCGAAGAAATTGCAGGACGCGATAAGCGCCAAAATTTCAGCACAGGAAAAACGACGAAAATTCAGCATGTAAAAAGTGACGAAAATTCAGCACATGAAAAGCAACGAACCTTCACGATGCAAAAAGTGATGAAAATTCAGGACGCTAAACGCGAAGAAAATTCAGGAATTGAAATGCGACTAAAATTCAGGACGCGAAATGCAACGAAATTTCAGGACGTGGAAAGCAATGAAATTTCAGCACAAGAAAAGCGACAAAACTTCAGGATTTGAAATGCGACGAAAATTCAGCATGCGTAAAGCAATGAAAACTCAGCATGCAAAAAGCGACGAAAATTCAGCACGCAAAATGCGACAGCATTTTAAGATGCAAAATGCAATGAAATTTAATGAGGCTAAAAGCGATGAAATTTCAGCACACGGAAAGCCACGAAAATTCAGCACGCGAAAAGTGACGAAAATTCAGCACGTGAAAAGCGATGAAAATTCAGCACGCATAAAGTGACGAAATTTCAGCACGCGATACGCAACGAAATTTCAGCACAGGAAAAGTGATGAAAATTCAGCATGTGAAATGAGACAAAAATTCAGCACATGAAAAGTGACGAGATTTCAGGATGCGAAAAGCGACAAAAATTCAGGACGCTAAAAGCGACGAAAATTCAGGACGTGAAATGCGACAAAATTTCAGGACGCATAATGCAACTAAATTTCAAGATGTGAAAACCGTCGAAATTTCAGCACATGAAAATGACCGAACTTTCAGGATGCGAAAAATGATGTAAATGAAGCATGTGAAAAGCGATATAAATGAAGCATGTGAAAAGCAACGAAAATTCATCATGATTAAAGCAACGAAAATCCAGCACTTATAAAGTGACAAAAATTCAGCACACGAAAGGCGACGTAAATTCAGGACGCGAAAAGCGACAAAACTTCAGGACGCATAAAGCGACGAAAATTCAGGACGCGAAAGGCGACGAAATTTCAGCACAGGAAAAGTGATGAAACTTCAACACGCGAAAAGCGATGAAAATTCAGGACGCCAAAGGCGACGAAAATTAAAAGCGCGAAAAGCGACGAAATTTCAGCCTGCGAAAAACGACGAAAATTCAGCACGCGAAAAGCGACGAACTTTCAGGATGCGAAAAGTGACGAAAATTCAGGACGCTAAAAGCGACGAAAATTCAGGATATGAAATGCGACAAAAATTCAAGATGCGAAATGCAACTAAATTTCAGGACATGAAAACCGACGAAATTTCAGCACAAGAAAATGACCGAACCTTCAGGATGCGAAAAGTGATGTAAATGAAACACGCGAAAAGCAACGAAAATTCATCATGATTAAAGCTACGAAAATTCAGCACTTGTAAGGCGACAAAAATTCAGCACACGAAAGGCGATGTAAATTCAGGGCGCAAAAAGCGACAAAACTTCAGGATGCATAAAGCGACGAAATTTCAGGACGCGAAAGGCGACGGAATTTCAGCCTGTGAAAAACGATGAAATTTCAGCACAGGAATAGTGACGAAAATTCAGCATGCAAAAAGCAATGAAAATTCAGCATGCAAATAGCGACGAAAATTCAGCACGCAAAAAGTGACGAAAATTTAGGACTCAAAATGCGATGAAATTTCAGGAGGCGAAAAGCGATGAAATTTCAACACACGGAGAGCCACGAAAATTCAGCACGCAAAAAGTGACAGAAATTCAGCACACAAAAAGCGACGAACCTTCAGGATGCAATAAGCGATGGAAATTCAGGACGCTAAAAGTGACATAAATTCAGGACGTGAAATGCGACAAAAATTCAGGACGCAAAATGCAATGAAATTTCAGGACGTAGAAAGCAACTAAATTTCAGCACAAGTAAAGCGACGAAAATTCACCACGCGAAAAGCGATGAAAATTTAGCATGCAAAAAGCGACTAATCTTCAGGATGTGAAATGTGACAAAAATTAAGCATGAGAAAAGCAACGAAAATTCAGCATGCAAAAAGGAACGAAAATTCAGCAAGCAAAAAGCGACGAAATTTTAGGACACAAAATGCGCAGAAATTTCAGGAGGCAAAAAGTGATGAAATTTCAGCACATGGAAAGCCACGAAAATTCAGCACGAGAAAAGCGACAATAATTCAGCACGCGAAATGCGACAAAAATTCAGCACGCGAAAGGAGACGAAAATTCCACAGCACCAAAAGCGACGTAAATTCAGGACGAGAAAGGCGACTAAATTTCAGGATGGAAAAAGCGCTGAAAATTCACGAGGCGAAAAGTTACGAAAATTGAGGACATGAAATGCGACAAACATATAGGCCATCAGAAAGGGACGAAAATTCAGGGTGCTGAAAGGTACGAAAATTCAGGACGCGAAAAGATATGAAAATTCAGGACGTGAAACGCGACAAACATTTAGGATGCAGAAAGGGACGAAAATTCTGGTTGCGGAAGTACGAAAATTGAGGATTCGAAAAGGTACGAAATTTCAGGATACTAAAACGGAGAAAAATTTAGGATGCGAAAATTCAAAATGCCAAAAGCGACGTAAATTTAGGATGAGAAAAGCGACGAATTTGCAGGAGGCATAAAGCGACGAAATTTCAGCACACGATACGCGATGAAATTTCAGCGCAGGAAAAGTGACGGAATTTCAGCATGCGAAAAGCAAGGAAAATTCAGCATGCAAAAAGCGACGAAAATTCTGCACACAAAAAGCGACGAAAATTCAGGACGCGAATGGCTACAAAAATTCAAAACGCCAAAAGCATTGTAAATTCAGGATGCAAAAGCGACGAAATTTCAGGACGCATAAATCGATGAAATTAATGGACGCGAAAAGCGACGAAACTTCAGGACGCATAAAGTAACGAAATTTCAGGACGTGAAAAGCGACAAAAATTCAGCACACGAAAAATGACAAAAATTCAGGACAGCGAAAGGCGATGAAAATTCAAAATGCCAAAAGCGACGTAAATTCAGTACGGGAAAAGCGAGGAAATTTCAGGAGGCATGAAGCGACGAAATTTCAGCACAGGAAACGAGACGAAAATTCAGCACATGAAAAGCGACGAGCTTTCAGGATGCGAAAAGCAACAAAAATTCAGGACGCTAAAAGTGCCGAAAATTCAGGACGTGAAATGCTACAAAAATTCAGGACGCGAAATGCAACTAAAATTCAGGACGGGAAAACAGACGAAATTTCAGCACATGAAAAGCGCCGAAAATTGAGCACACAAAAGGCGACGAAAATTCAGCATGCAAAAAGTGATTAAAATTTAGCACATGAAAAGTGATGAAAATTCAGAACGCGAAAGGCGCCGAAAATTCAAAAAGCCTAAAGCGACGTAAATTCAGGACGCAAAAAGTGACGAAATTACAGGACGCATAAAGCGACAAAATTTCAGAATGTGAAAAGCAACGAAAATTCAGCACGCGATCAGCGACAAACCTTCAGGACGCGAAAAGGGACAAAAATTCAGCACAAGAAAAGCGACGAAAATCCAGCACATGAAAAGTGACGAAAATTCAGGACGCAAGAGGCACAAAAAATTAAAAATGCCTAAAGCGACATAAATTCAGGATGCGAAAAGCGACTAAATTTTAAGATGCAAAATGCGATCAAATTTAAGGCGGCGAAAAGCGATGAAATTTCAGCACACAGAAAGCCACGAAAATTCAGCACGCGAAAAGTGATGAAAATTCAGCACGCAAAATGCGACAAAAGTTCAGGACGCAAAAGGCGACGAAAATTCAAACCACCAATAGCGACGTAAATTCCGGATGAGAAAAGCGACTAAATTTCAGGACGCATAAAGCGACGAAATTTCAGCACGCGATACGCGACGAAATTTCAGCACAGGAAAAGTGACGAACATTCAGCATGTGAAAAGAGACGAAAATTCAGCACACGAAAAGTGACGAAATTTCAGGATGCGAAAAGCGACAAAAATTCAGGACGCTAAAAGCGACGAAAATTCAGGACGTGAAATGCGACAAAATTTCAGGATGCGTAATGCAACTAAATTTCAAGACGTGAAAACCGACGAAATTTCAGCACATGAAAATGACCGAACTTTCAGGATGCGAAAAGTGATGTAAATGAAGCACGTGAAATGCAATATAAATGAATCATGTGAAAAGCAATGAAAATTCATCATGATTAAATTGACGAAAATCCAGCACTTATAAAGTGACAAAAATTCAGCACACGAAAGGCGACGTAAATTCAGGACGTGAAAAGCGACAAAACTTCAGGACGCATAAAGCGACGAAATTTCAGGACGCGAAAGGCGACGAAATTTCAGCCTGTGAAAAACGACGAAATTTCAGCACACGATACGTGATGAAATTTCAGCACAGGAAAAGTGATGAAACTTCAACACGCGAAAAGTGACGAAAATTCAGGACGCGAAAGGCGACGAAAATTAAAAACGCGAAAAGCAACGAAATTTCAGCCTGCGAAAAACGTCGAAAATTCAGCACGCGAAAAGCGACGAACTTTCAGGATGCGAAAAGTGACGAAAATTCAGGACGCTAAAAGCGACGAAAATTCAGGATGTGAAATGCGACAAAAATTCAAGATGCGAAATGCAACTAAATTTCAGGACATGAAAACCGACGAAATTTCAGCACAAGAAAATGACCGAACCTTCAGGATGCGAAAAGTGATGTAAATGAAACACGCGAAAAGCAACGAAAATTCATCATGATTAAAGCTACGAAAATTCAGCACTTGTAAGGCGACAAAAATTCAGCACACGAAAGGCGATGTAAATTCAGGGCGCAAAAAGCGACAAAACTTCAGGATGCATAAAGCGACGAAATTTCAGGACGCGAAAGGCGACGGAATTTCAGCCTGTGAAAAACGACGAAATTTCAGTACAGGAATAGTGACGAAAATTCAGCATGCAAAAAGCAATGAAAATTCAGCATGCAAATAGCGACGAAAAATCAGCACGCAAAAAGTGACGAAAATTTAGGACTCAAAATGCGATGAAATTTCAGGAGGCGAAAAGCGATGAAATTTCAACACACGGAGAGCCACGAAAATTCAGCACGCAAAAAGCGACAGAAATTCAGCACACAAAAAGCGACGAACCTTCAGGATGCAATAAGCGATGGAAATTCAGGACGCTAAAAGTGACATAAATTCAGGACGTGAAATGCGACAAAAATTCAGGACGCAAAATGCAATGAAATTTCAGGACGTAGAAAGCAACTAAATTTCAGCACAAGTAAAGCGACGAAAATTCACCACGCGAAAAGCGATGAAAATTCAGCATGCAAAAAGCGACTAATCTTCAGGATGTGAAATGTGACAAAAATTAAGCATGAGAAAAGCAACGAAAATTCAGCATGCAAAAAGGAACGAAAATTCAGCAAGCAAAAAGCGACGAAATTTTAGGACACAAAATGCGCAGAAATTTCAGGAGGCAAAAAGTGATGAAATTTCAGCACATGGAAAGCCACGAAAATTCAGCACGAGAAAAGCGACAATAATTCAGCACGCGAAATGCGACAAAAATTCAGCACGCGAAAGGAGACGAAAATTCCACAGCACCAAAAGCGACGTAAATTCAGGACGAGAAAGGCGACTAAATTTCAGGATGGAAAAAGCGCTGAAAATTCACGAGGCGAAAAGTTACGAAAATTGAGGACATGAAATGCGACAAACATATAGGCCATCAGAAAGGGACGAAAATTCAGGGTGCTGAAAGGTACGAAAATTCAGGACGCGAAAAGATATGAAAATTCAGGACGTGAAACGCGACAAACATTTAGGATGCAGAAAGGGACGAAAATTCTGGTTGCGGAAGTACGAAAATTGAGGATTCGAAAAGGTACGAAATTTCAGGATACTAAAATGGAGAAAAATTTAGGATGCGAAAATTCAAAATTCCAAAAGCGACGTAAATTTAGGATGAGAAAAGCGACGAATTTGCAGGAGGCATAAAGCGACGAAATTTCAGCACACGATACGCGATGAAATTTCAGCGCAGGAAAAGTGACGGAATTTCAGCACGCGAAAAGCAAGGAAAATTCAGCATGCAAAAAGCGACGAAAATTCTGCACGCAAAAAGCGACGAAAATTCAGGACGCGAATGGCTACAAAAATTCAAAACGCCAAAAGCATTGTAAATTCAGGATGCAAAAGCGACGAAATTTCAGGACGCATAAATCGATGAAATTAATGGACGCGAAAAGCGACGAAACTTCAGGACGCATAAAGTAACGAAATTTCAGGACGTGAAAAGCGACAAAAATTCAGCACACGAAAAGTGACAAAAATTCAGGACAGCGAAAGGCGATGAAAATTCAAAATGCCAAAAGCGACGTAAATTCAGTACGGGAAAAGCGAGGAAATTTCAGGAGGCATGAAGCGACGAAATTTCAGCACAGGAAACGAGACGAAAATTCAGCACATGAAAAGCGACGAGCTTTCAGGATGCGAAAAGCAACAAAAATTCAGGACGCTAAAAGTGACGAAAATTCAGGACGTGAAATGCTACAAAAATTCAGGACGCGAAATGCAACTAAAATTCAGGACGGGAAAACCGACGAAATTTCAGCACACGAAAAGCGCCGAAAATTCAGCACACAAAAGGCGACGAAAATTCAGCATGCAAAAAGTGATTAAAATTTAGCACATGAAAAGTGATGAAAATTCAGAACGCGAAAGGCGCCTAAAATTCAAAAAGCCTAAAGCGACGTAAATTCAGGACGCAAAAAGTGACGAAATTTCAGGACGCATAAAGCGACAAAATTTCAGAATGTGAAAAGCAACGAAAATTCAGCACGCGATCAGCGACAAACCTTCAGGACGCGAAAAGGGACAAAAATTCAGCACAAGAAAAGCGACGAAAATCCAGCACATGAAAAGTGACGAAAATTCAGGATGCAAGAGGCACAAAAAATTAAAAATGCCTAAAGCGACATAAATTCAGGATGCGAAAAGCGACTAAATTTTAAGACGCAAAATGCGATCGAATTTAAGGAGGCAAAAAGTGATGAAATTTCAGCACACAGAAAGCCACGAAAATTCAGCACGCGAAAAGTGATGAAAATTCAGCACGCAAAATGCGACAAAAGTTCAGGACGCAAAAGGCGACGAAAATTCAAACCACCATTAGCGACGTAAATTCCGGATGAGAAAAGCGACTAAATTTCAGGACGCATAAAGCGACGAAATTTCAGCACGCGATACGCGACGAATTTTCGGCACAGGAAAAGTGACGAACATTCAGCATGTGAAAAGAGACGAAAATTCAGCACACGAAAAGTGACGAAATTTCAGGATGCGAGAAGCGACAAAAATTCAGGACGCTAAAAGCGACGAAAATTCAGGACGTGAAATGCGACAAAATTTCAGGATGCATAATGCAACTAAATTTCAAGACGTGAAAACCGACGAAATTTCAGCACATGAAAATGACCGAACTTTCAGGATGCGAAAAGTGATGTAAATGAAGCACGTGAAATGCAATATAAATGAATCATGTGAAAAGCAATGAAAATTCATCATGATTAAATTGACGAAAATCCAGCACTTATAAAGTGACAAAAATTCAGCACACGAAAGGCGACGTAAATTCAGGACGTGAAAAGCGACAAAACTTCAGGACGCATAAAGCGACGAAATTTCAGGACGCGAAAGGCGACGAAATTTCAGCCTGTGAAAAACGACGAAATTTCAGCCTGTGAAAAACGATGAAATTTCAGCACACGATACGCGATGAAATTTCAGCACAGGAAAAGTGATGAAACTTCAACACGCGAAAAGCGACGAAAATTCAGGACGCGAAAGGCGACGAAAATTAAAAACGCGAAAAGCGACGAAATTTCAGCCTGCGAAAAACGACGAAAATTCAGCACGCGAAAAGCGACGAACTTTCAGGATGCGAAAAGTGACGAAAATTCAGGACGCTAAAAGCGACGAAAATTCAGGATGTGAAATGCGACAAAAATTCAAGATGCGAAATGCAACTAAATTTCAGGACATGAAAACCGACGAAATTTCAGCACAAGAAAATGACCGAACCTTCAGGATGCGAAAAGTGATGTAAATGAAACACGCGAAAAGCAACGAAAATTCATCATGATTAAAGCTACGAAAATTCAGCACTTGTAAGGCGACAAAAATTCAGCACACGAAAGGCGATGTAAATTCAGGGCGCAAAAAGCGACAAAACTTCAGGATGCATAAAGCGACGAAATTTCAGGACGCGAAAGGCGACGGAATTTCAGCCTGTGAAAAACGACGAAATTTCAGCACAGGAATAGTGACGAAAATTCAGCATGCAAAAAGCAATGAAAATTCAGCATGCAAATAGCGACGAAAATTCAGCACGCAAAAAGTGATGAAAATTTAGGATGCAAAATGCGATGAAATTTCAGGAGGCGAAAAGCGATGAAATTTCAGCACACGGAGAGCCACGAAAATTCAGCACGCAAAAAGTGACGGAAATTCAGCACACAAAAAGCGACGAACCTTCAGGATGCAATAAGCGATGAAAATTCAGGACGCTAAATGCAATGAAATTTCAGGACGTAGAAAGCAACTAAATTTCAGCACAAGTAAAGCGACGAAAATTCACCACGCGAAAAGCGATGAAAATTCAGCATGCAAAAAGCGACTAATCTTCAGGATGTGAAATGTGACAAAAATTAAGCATGAGAAAAGCAACGAAAATTCAGCATGCAAAAAGGAACGAAAATTCAGCAAGCAAAAAGCGACGAAATTTTAGGACACAAAATGCGCAGAAATTTCAGGAGGCAAAAAGTGATGAAATTTCAGCACACGGAAAGCCACGAAAATTCAGCACGAGAAAAGCGACAATAATTCAGCACGCAAAATGCGACAAAAATTCAGCACGCGAAAGGAGACGAAAATTCCACAGCACCAAAAGCGACGTAAATTCAGGACGAGAAAGGCGACTAAATTTCAGGATGCAAAAAGCGATGAAAATTCACGAGGCGAAAAGTTACGAAAATTGAGGACATGAAATGCGACAAACATATAGGCCATCAGAAAGGGACGAAAATTCAGGGTGCTGAAAGGTACGAAAATTCAGGACGCGAAAAGATATGAAAATTCAGGACGTGAAACGCGACAAACATTTAGGATGCAGAAAGGGACGAAAATTCTGGTTGCGGAAGTACGAAAATTGAGGATTCGAAAAGGTACGAAATTTCAGGATACTAAAACGGAGAAAAATTTAGGATGCGAAAATTCAAAATGCCAAAAGCGACGTAAATTTAGGATGAGAAAAGCGACGAATTTGCAGGAGGCATAAAGCGACGAAATTTCAGCACACGATACGCGATGAAATTTCAGCGCAGGAAAAGTGACGGACTTTCAGCACGCGAAAAGCAAGGAAAATTCAGAATGCAAAAAGCGACGAAAATTCTGCAGGCCAAAAGCGACGAAAATTCAGGACAGCGAAAGGCGATGAAAATTCAAAATGCCAAAAGCGACGTAAATTCAGTACGGGAAAAGCGACGAAATTTCAGGACGCATAAATCGATGAAATTAATGGACGCGAAAAGCGACGAAACTTCAGGACGCATAAAGTAACGAAATTTCAGGACGTGAAAAGCGACAAAAATTCAGCACACGAAAAGTGACAAAAATTCAGGACAGCGAAAGGCGATGAAAATTCAAAATGCCAAAAGCGACGTAAATTCAGTACGGGAAAAGCGAGGAAATTTCAGGAGGCATGAAGCGACGAAATTTCAGCACAGGAAACGAGACGAAAATTCAGCACATGAAAAGCGACGAGCTTTCAGGATGCGAAAAGCAACAAAAATTCAGGACGCTAAAAGTGACGAAAATTCAGGACGTGAAATGCTACAAAAATTCAGGACGCGAAATGCAACTAAAATTCAGGACGGGAAAACCGACGAAATTTCAGCACACGAAAAGCGCCGAAAATTCAGCACACAAAAGGCGACGAAAATTCAGCATGCAAAAAGTGATTAAAATTTAGCACATGAAAAGTGATGAAAATTCAGAAAGCGAAAGGCGCCTAAAATTCAAAAAGCCTAAAGCGACGTAAATTCAGGACGCAAAAAGTGACGAATTTTCAGGACGCATAAAGCGACAAAATTTCAGAATGTGAAAAGCAACGAAAATTCAGCACGCGATCAGCGACAAACCTTCAGGGACAAAAATTCAGCACAAGAAAAGCGACGAAAATCCAGCACATGAAAAGTGACGAAAATTCAGGACGCAAGAGGCACAAAAAATTAAAAATGCCTAAAGCGACATAAATTCAGGATGCGAAAAGCGACTAAATTTTAAGACGCAAAATGCGATCAAATTTAAGGAGGCAAAAAGTGATGAAATTTCAGCACACAGAAAGCCACGAAAATTCAGCACGCGAAAAGTGATGAAAATTCAGCACGCAAAATGCGACAAAAGTTCAGGACGCAAAAGGCGACGAAAATTCAAACCACCAATAGCGACGTAAATTCCGGATGAGAAAAGCGACTAAATTTCAGGACGCATAAAGCGACGAAATTTCAGCACGCGATACGCGACGAAATTTCAGCACAGGAAAAGTGACGAACATTCAGCATGTGAAAAGAGACGAAAATTCAGCACACGAAAAGTGACGAAATTTCAGGATGTGAAAAGCGACAAAAATTCAGGACGCTAAAAGCGACGAAAATTCAGGACGTGAAATGCGAAAAAATTTCAGGATGCATAATGCAACTAAATTTCAAGACGTGAAAACCGACGAAATTTCAGCACATGAAAATGACCGAACTTTCAGGATGCGAAAAGTGATGTAAATGAAGCACGTGAAATGCAATATAAATGAATCATGTGAAAAGCAATGAAAATTCATCATGATTAAATTGACGAAAATCCAGCACTTATAAAGTGACAAAAATTCAGCACACGAAAGGCGACGTAAATTCAGGACGTGAAAAGCGACAAAACTTCAGGACGCATAAAGCGACGAAATTTCAGGACGCGAAAGGCGACGAAATTTCAGCCTGTGAAAAACGACGAAATTTCAGCCTGTGAAAAACGACGAAATTTCAGCACACGATACGCGATGAAATTTCAGCACAGGAAAAGTGATGAAACTTCAACACGCGAAAAGCGACGAAAATTCAGGACGCGAAAGGCGACGAAAATTAAAAACGCGAAAAGCGACGAAATTTCAGCCTGCAAAAAACGACGAAAATTCAGCACGCGAAAAGCGACGAACTTTCAGGATGCGAAAAGTGACGAAAATTCAGGACGCTAAAAGCGACGAAAATTCAGGATGTGAAATGCGACAAAAATTCAAGATGCGAAATGCAACTAAATTTCAGGACATGAAAACCGACGAAATTTCAGCACAAGAAAATGACCGAACCTTCAGGATGCGAAAAGTGATGTAAATGAAACACGCGAAAAGCAACGAAAATTCATCATGATTAAAGCTACGAAAATTCAGCACTTGTAAGGCGACAAAAATTCAGCACACGAAAGGCGATGTAAATTCAGGGCGCAAAAAGCGACAAAACTTCAGGATGCATAAAGCGACGAAATTTCAGGACGCGAAAGGCGACGGAATTTCAGCCTGTAAAAAACGATGAAATTTCAGCACAGGAATAGTGACGAAAATTCAGCATGCAAAAAGCAATGAAAATTCAGCATGCAAATAGCGACGAAAATTCAGCACGCAAAAAGTGATGAAAATTTAGGATGCAAAATGCGATGAAATTTCAGGAGGCGAAAAGCGATGAAATTTCAGCACACGGAGAGCCACGAAAATTCAGCACGCAAAAAGTGACGGAAATTCAGCACACAAAAAGCGACGAACCTTCAGGATGCAATAAGCGATGAAAATTCAGGACGCTAAAAGTGACAAAAATTCAGGACGTGAAATGCGACAAAAATTCAGGACGCAAAATGCAATGAAATTTCAGGACGTAGAAAGCAACTAAATTTCAGCACAAGTAAAGCGACGAAAATTCACCACGCGAAAAGCGATGAAAATTCAGCATGCAAAAAGCGACTAATCTTCAGGATGTGAAATGTGACAAAAATTAAGCATGAAAAAAGCAACGAAAATTCAGCATGCAAAAAGGAACGAAAATTCAGCAAGCAAAAAGCGACGAAATTTTAGGACACAAAATGCGCAGAAATTTCAGGAGGCAAAAAGTGATGAAATTTCAGCACACGGAAAGCCACGAAAATTCAGCATGAGAAAAGCGACAATAATTCAGCACGCAAAATGCGACAAAAATTCAGCACGCGAAAGGAGACGAAAATTCCACAGCACCTAAAGCGACGTAAATTCAGGACGAGAAAGGCGACTAAATTTCAGGATGCAAAAAGCGATGAAAATTCACGAGGCGAAAAGTTACGAAAATTGAGGACATGAAATGCGACAAACATATAGGCCATCAGAAAGGGACGAAAATTCAGGGTGCTGAAAGGTACGAAAATTCAGGACGCGAAAAAATATGAAAATTCAGGACGTGAAACGCGACAAACATTTAGGATGCAGAAAGGGACGAAAATTCTGGTTGCGGAAGTACGGAAATTGAGGATTCGAAAAGGTACGAAATTTCAGGATACTAAAACGGAGAAAAATTTAGGATGCGAAAATTCAAAATGCCAAAAGCGACGTAAATTTAGGATGAGAAAAGCGACGAATTTGCAGGAGGCATAAAGCGACGAAATTTCAGCACACGATACGCGATGAAATTTCAGCGCAGGAAAAGTGACGGAATTTCAGCACGCGAAAAGCAAGGAAAATTCAGAATGCAAAACGCGACGAAAATTCTGCACGCAAAAAGCGACGAAAATTCAGGACAGCGAAAGGCGATGAAAATTCAAAATGCCAAAAGCGACGTAAATTCAGTACGGGAAAAGCGAGGAAATTTCAGGAGGCATGAAGCGACGAAATTTCAGCACAGGAAACGAGACGAAAATTCAGCACATGAAAAGCGACGAGCTTTTAGGATGCGAAAAGCAACAAAAATTCAGGACGCTAAAAGTGACAAAAATTCAGGACGTGAAATGCTACAAAAATTCAGGACGCGAAATGCAACTAAATTTCAGGACGGGAAAACCGACGAAATTTCAGCACACGAAAAGCGCCGAAAATTCAGCACACAAAAGGCGACGAAAATTCAGCATGCAAAAAGTGATTAAAATTTAGCACATGAAAAGTGATGAAAATTCAGAACGCGAAATGCGCCGAAAATTCAAAAAGCCTAAAGCGACGTAAATTCAGGACGCAAAAAGTGACGAAATTACAGGACGCATAAAGCGACAAAATTTCAGAATGTGAAAAGCAACGAAAATTCAGGACGCGATCAGCGACAAACCTTCAGGACGTGAAAAGGGACAAAAATTCAGCACAAGAAAAGCGACGAAAATCCAGCACATGAAAAGTGACGAAACTTCAGGACGCAAGAGGCACAAAAAATTAAAAATGCCTAAAGCGACATAAATTCAGGATGCGAAAAGCGGCGAAATTTCAGGACGAGAAAAGCGCCAAAAATTCAGGACGCAAAACGCGCGAAATTTCAGCACATGAAAAGTGACGAAAATTCAGCATGTGAAAAGCAACTAAAATTCAGGACGCTAAATGTGACCCAAATTTCAGGACGCAATAATCAACGAAATTTCAGCACACCTAAAGTGATGAAAATTCAGGATGCGAAAGGCGACAAAAATTCAAAACGTCAAAAGTGACGTAAATTCAGGTTGCGAAAAGCGACAAAAGTTCAGGACACATGAAGCGACAAAATTTCAGGACATGAAAAGCGACAACATTTTAGCACATGAAAGGTGACGAAAATTCAGCACGTGACAAGCGAAGAAAATTCAGCAAAAAGAAGTAAAATAAATTCAGGAACGCGAAAAGCGACGAACTTTCAGCACACGATACGTGATGAAATTTCAGCACTGGAAAAGTGACGAATTTCAGCACGCGAAAAGCGACGAAAATTGAGGACACGAAAGGCAAGGTAAATAAAAAACGCCAAAGGTGACATAAATTCAGGATGCTAAAAGCGACAAAATTACAGGAAGCATTAAGCGACAAAACTTCAGCACAGGAAAAGAGACGAAAATTCAGCATGCAAAAAGCGACAAAAATTCAGCACTCTTAAAGCGAGGAACCTTCAGGATGCGAAAAGAAACGCAAATTCATCAGGCGATCAGAGCCTAACCTTCAGGACACGAAAAACGACGAAAATTCAGCACGAGGAAAGCAATGAAAAGTCAGCACATGAAAAGTGACAAAAATGCAGGACGCAAGAGGTGACAAAAATTTTAAACGCCAAAAGCAACATAAATTCAGGACGCAAGAAGTGACAAAATTTCAGCACGAAACAAGTGACGAATATTCAGCATGCATAAAGCGACGAAAATTCAGCACGCAAAAAGCGACAAAAATTCACGACGCGAAAGGCGACAAAAATTCAAAACGCCAAAAGCAATGTAAATTCAGGATGCAAAAAGCGATTAAATTTTAGGACGCATAAAGCGACAAAATTTCAGGTCGAGAAAAGTGACGAACTTTCAGCACGTGAAAAGCGAAGATAATTCAGCCTGTGAAAAGCGATGAAAATTCAGCACGCGAAAAGCGACGAAAATTCAGCACACGAAAAGTGACACAAATTCTGGTTGCCAAAGGCGATAAAAATTCCAAACGCCAAAAGCAATATAAATTCAGGATGAGAAAAGAGACAAAATTTCAGGACGCATAAAGCGACGAAATTTCAGCACAGGAAAAGTGATGAAAAATCAGCATGTGAAAAGAGACGAAAATTCAGCACACGAAAAGCAACGAACCTTCAGGATGCAAAAATTGATGAAAATTCAGGACGCTAAAGGCGACGAAAATTCAGGACGCCAAATGCAACATAAATTCAGGACGTGAAATGCAACGAAATTTCAGGACATGAAAAGCAACGAAATTTCAGCACAAGAAAAGCGACGAAAATTCACCATGCGAAAAGCGATGAAAATTCAGCATGCGAAAGGCGACGAAACTTCAGCACGCAAAAAGCAACAACATTTTATAGCGAAAAATGCGATGAAATTTCAGGGTGCGACAAACATTCAGGAGGCGAAACGGGACGAAAATTCAGGACGCAGAAAGGGACGAAAATTCAGGATGCGGAATGGTACAAATATTCAGGATTCGAAAAGGTACGAAAATTCAGGATGCTAAAATGGAGGAAAGCAACGAAAATTCAGCGTTTGAAATGGGGGGAAATGTCAGGACGAGAAAAGCGACGAAAATTCAAAATACCAAAAGCAACGTAAATTCAGGACGAGGAAATCAACTAAATTTCAGGACGCATATAGTGACAAAATTTCAGCATGCGATACGTGATGACATTTCAGCACAGGAATAGTGACGAAATTTCAGCACGAGAAAAGCGAGGAAAATTCAGCATGCAAAAAGCGACAAAAATTCAGCACGCAAAAAGTGACGAAAATTCATGACGCGAAAGGTGATGAAAATTCAAAACACCAAAAGCAATATAAATTCAGGATGCAAAATGCGATGAAATTTCAGGACGCAAAAAGCGATGAAATTTTAGGACACGAAAAGCAACGAAACCAGGACGCATAAAGTGACAACATTTCAGGACGACTAAAGCAACGAAAATTCAGCACGCGAAAAGTGATTAAAAATTCAGCATGCGAAAAGCGACAAACCTTCAGGATGCGAAAAGTGATGAAAATGAAGCATCAGGAGGCGAAAGGCGACGAAAATTCAAAATGCCAAAAGCGACATAAATTCAGGACGTGAAAAGCGACAAAAATTCTGCATGCGAAAAGGGATGAGGATGTGAAAAGTGATGAAAATGAAGCAGGCGAAAAGCAACGAAAATGAAGCACACGAAAAGTGACGTAAATTCAGGGGAATAAAAGCGACGAAATTTCAGGACGCATAATGTGACGAAATTTCAGGATGTGAAAAGCGACGAAAATTCAGCACGCGAAAAGTGATGACCCTTCAGGACACGAAAAGCGACGAAAATTCAGCATGCGAAAAGCGATGAAAATTCAGCATGCGAAAGGCGACGAAACTTCAGCACGCAAAAAGCAACAAAATTTTATGGCGCAAAATGCGATGAAATTTCAGGGTGCAAAAAGCTACCAAAATTCAGGACGTGAAACGCGACAAACATTCAGGAGGCGAAACGGGACGAAAATTCAGGACACAGAAAGGGACGAAAATTCAGGATGCGGAATGGTACAAATATTCAGGATTCGAAAAGGTACGAAAATTCAGGATGCTAAAATGGAGAAAAGCAACGAAAATTCAGCGTTTGAAATGGGGGGAAATGTCAGGACGTGAAAAGCGACGAAAATTTAAAATCCCAAAAGCAACGTAAATTCAGGACGAGAAAATCAACTAAATTTCAGGATGCATAAAGCGACGAAATTTCAGCATGCGATACGTGATGACATTTCAGCACAGGAATAGTGACGAAATTTCAGCACGAGAAAAGCGAGGAAAATTCAGCATGCAAAAAGCGACAAAAATTCAGCACGCAAAAAGCGACAAAAATTCAGAACGCAAAAAGCGACGAAAATTCATGACGCGAAAGGTGATGAAAATTCAAAACGCCAAAAGCAATATAAATTCAGGATGCAAAATGCGATGAAATTTCAGGACGCAAAAAGCGATGAAATTTTTGGACACGAAAAGCAACGAAACCAGGACGCATAAAGTGACAACATTTCAGGACGACTAAAGCAACGAAAATTCAGCACGCGAAAAGTGATAAAAATTCAGCATGCGAAAAGTGACAAACCTTCAGGACGCAAAAATGATGAAAATGAAGCATCAGGAGGAGAAAGGCGACGAAAATTCAAAATGCCAAAAGCAACAAATTCAGGACGTGAAAAGCGACAAAAATTCTGCATGCGAAAAGTGATGAGGATGCGAAAAGTGATGAAAATGAAGCATGCGAAAGGCGACGAAACTTCAGCACGCAAAAAGCAACAACATTTTATGGCGAAAAATGCGATGAAATTTCAGGGTGCGACAAACATTCAGGAGGCGAAACGGGACGGAAATTCAGGACGCAGAAAGGGACGAAAATTCAGGATGCGGAATGGTACAAATATTCAGGATTCGAAAAGGTACGAAAATTCAGGTAGCTAAAATGGAGAAAAGCAACGAAAATTCAGCGTTTGAAATGGGGGAAATGTCAGGACGTGAAAAGCGACGAAAATTTAAAATACCAAAAGCAACGAGAAAATCAACTAAATTTCAGGACGCATAAAGCGACGAAATTTCAGCATGCGATACGTGATGACATTTCAGCACAGGAATAGTGACGAAATTTCAGCACGAGAAAAGCGAGGAAAATTCAGCATGCAAAAAGCGACAAAAATTCAGCACGCAAAAAGCGACAAAAATTCAGAACGCAAAAGGCGACGAAAATTCATGACGCGAAAGGTGATGAAAATACAAAACGCCAAAAGCAATATAAATTCAGGATGCAAAATGCGATGAAATTTCAGGACGCAAAAAGCGATGAAATTTTAGGACACGAAAAGCAACGAAACCAGGACGCATAAAGTGACAACATTTCAGGACGACTAAAGCAACGAAAATTCAGCACGCGAAAAGTGATAAAAAATTCAGCATGCGAAAAGCGACAAACCTTCAGGACGCAAAAATGATGAAAATGAAGCATCAGGAGGAGAAAGGCGACGAAAATTCAAATTGCCAAAAGCAACATAAATTCAGGACGTGAAAAGCGACAAAAATTCTGCATGCGAAAAGCGATGAGGTTGCGAAAAGTGATGAAAATGAAGCACGCGAAAAGCAACGAAAATAAAGCACTCGAAAAGTGACGTAAATTCAGGAGAATAAAAGCGACGAAATTTCAGGACGCATAATGCGACGAATTTCAGGATGTGAAAAACGACGAAAATTCAGCACGCGAGAAGTGACGAACCATCAGGAGATGGAAGGCGACGAAAATTCAAAATGCCTAAAGCAACGTAAATTCAGGATGCGAAAAGCGACAACATTTCATGACATGAAAAGCGATAAAATTTCGGCACACAAAATGTGACGAACCTTCAGGACTTGAAAAGCGACGAAAATTCAGCACGCGAAAAGTGATGACCCTTCAGGACATGAAAAGCGATGAAAATTCAGCACGTGAAAAGTGGCGAAAATTCAGCATGCAAAAAGCGACGAAATTTCAGGACGTGAAAAGCGACGAAATTTCAGCACATGAAAAGTGCTGAAGTTTCAGCACACAAAAAGCAACGAAAATTCAGAACGTGAAAAGTGACAAAATTTCAGCACGCGAAAAGTGACGAAAATTCAACCTGCGAAAGGCGATGAAAATTCAGCACGTGAAAAGTGACGAACCTTCAGGACGCGAAAAACGACGAAAATTCAGCAAGCGAAAAGCGACGAAAATTCAGGACGCGAAAGGCGACAAAAATTCAAAACGCCAAAAGCAATGTAAATTCAGGATGCAAAAAGCGATGAAATTTAAGGATGCATAAAGCGACAAAATTTCAGGACGAGAAAAGTGACGAAACTGCAGGACGCACAAAGCGACAAAATTTCAGGTCGTGAAAAGCAATGAAAAGCGAAGATAATTCAGCCTGTGAAAAGTGATGAAAATTCAGCACGCGAAAAGCGACGAAAATTCAGCACACGAAAAGTGACACAAATTCTGGTCGCCAAAGGCGATAATAATTCAAAACGCCAAAAGCAATATAAATTCAGGATGAGAAAAGAGACGAAATTTCAGGATGCATAAAGCGACGAAATTTCAGCACAGGAAAAGTGATGAAAAATCAGCATGTGAAAAGAGACGAAAGTTCAGCACACGAAAAGCAACAAAATTTTATGGCGCAAAATGCGATGAAATTTCAGGGTACGAAAAGCTACCAAAATTCAGGCCGTGAAACGCGACAAACATTCAGGAGGCGAAACGGGACGAAAATTCAGGACGCAGAAAGGGACGAAAATTCAGGATGCGGAATGGTACAAATATTCAGGATTCGAAAAGGTACAAAAATTTAGGATGCTAAAATGGAGAAAAGCAACGAAAATTCAGCGTTTGAAATGGGGGAAATGTCAGGACGTGAAAAGCGACGAAAATTTAAAATACCAAAAGCAACGAGAAAATCAACTAAATTTCAGGACGCATAAAGCGACGAAATTTCAGCATGCGATACGTGATGACATTTCAGCACAGGAATAGTGACGAAATTTCAGCACGAGAAAAGCGAGGAAAATTCAGCATGCAAAAAGCGACAAAAATTCAGCACGCAAAAAGCGACAAAAATTCAGAACGCAAAAGGCGACGAAAATTCATGACGCGAAAGGTGATGAAAATACAAAACGCCAAAAGCAATATAAATTCAGGATGCAAAATGCGATGAAATTTCAGGACGCAAAAAGCGATGAAATTTTAGGACACGAAAAGCAACGAAACCAGGACGCATAAAGTGACAACATTTCAGGTCGACTAAAGCAACGAAAATTCAGCACGCGAAAAGTGATAAAAATTCAACACGCAAAAAGCGACAAAAATTCAGCACGCAAAAAGTGACGAAAATTCATGACGCGAAAGGTGATGAAAATTCAAAATGCCAAAAGCAATATAAATTCAGGATGCAAAATGCGATGAAATTTCAGGACGTAAAAAAGCGATGAAATTTTAGGACACGAAAAGCAACGAAACCAGGACGCATAAAGTGACAACATTTCAGGACAACTAAAGCAACGAAAATTCAGCACGCGAAAAGTGATAAAAAATTCAGCATGCGAAAAGCGACAAACCTTCAGGACACGAAAAGTGATGAAAATGAAGCATCAGGAGGCGAAAGGCGACGAAAATTCAAAATGCCAAAAGCGACATAAATTCAGGACGTGAAAAGCGACAAAAATTCTGCATGCCAAAAGGGATGAGGATGCGAAAAGTGATGAAAATGAAGCAGGCGAAAAGCAACGAAAATGAAGCACACGAAAAGTGACGTAAATTCAGGGGAATAAAAGCGACGAAATTTCAGGACGCATAATGCGACGAAATTTCAGGATGTTAAAAGCGACGAAAATTCAGCACGCGAAAAGTGATGACCCTTCAGGACATGAAAAGCGATGAAAATTCAGCATGTGAAAAGCAATGAAAATTCAGCATGCGAAATGCGACAAAACTTCAGCACGCAAAAAGCAACAAAATTTTATGGCGCAAAATGCGATGAAATTTCAGGGTGCAAAAAGCTACCAAAATTCAGGACGTGAAATGCGACAAACATTCAGGAGGTGAAATGGGACTAAATTTCAGGACACAGAAAGGGACGAAAATTCAGGATGCGGATTGATACAAATATTCAGGATTCGAAAAGGTACGAAAATTCAGGATGCTAAAATGGAGAAAAGCAAAGAAAATTCAGCGTTTGAAATGGGGGGAAATGTCAGGACGTGAAAAGTGACGAAAATTTAAAATACCAAAAGCAACGTAAATTAAGGACGAGAAAATCAACTAAATTTCAGGACGCATAAAGCGACGAAATTTCAGCATGCGATATGTGATGACATTTCAGCACAGGAATAGTGACGAAATTTCAGCACGAGAAAAGCGAGGAAAATTCAGCATGCAAAAAGCGACAAAAATTCAGCACGCAAAAAGCGACAAAAATTCAGAACGCAAAAAGCGACGAAAATTCATGACGCGAAAGGTGATGAAAATACAAAACGCCAAAAGCAATATAAATTCAGGATGCAAAATGCGATGAAATTTCAGGATGCAAAAAGCGATGAAACTTTAGGACACGAAAAGCAACGAAACCAGGACGCATAAAGTGACAACATTTCAGGACGACTAAGGCAACGAAAATTCAGCACGCGAAAAGTGATAAAAATTCAGCATGCGAAAAGCGACAAACCTTCAGGACGTGAAAAGTGATGAAAATGAAGCATCAGGAGGCGAAAGGCGACGAAAATTCAAAATGCCAAAAGCAACATAAATTCAGGACGTGAAAAGCGACAAAAATTCTGCATGCGAAAAGCGATGAGGATGCGAAAAGTGATGAAAATGAAGCACGCAAAAAGCAACGAAAATGAAGCACACGAAAAGTGACGTAAATTCAGGAGAATAAACGCGACGAAATTTCAGGACGCATAATGCGACTAATTTCAGGATGTGAAAAGCGACGAAAATTCAGCACGCGAAAAGTGATGAACCATCAGGAGACGAAAGGCGACGAAAATTCAAAATGCCTAAAGCAACGTAAATTCAGGATGCGAAAAGCGACAAAATTTCATGACATGAAATGCGATAAAATTTCGGCACACAAAATGTGACAAACCTTCAGGACTTGAAAAGCGACGAAAATTCAGCACGCGAAAAGTGATGACCCTTCAGGACATGAAAAGCGACGAAAATTCAGCACGTGAAAAGTGGCGAAAATTCAGCATGCAAAAAGCGACGAAATTTCAGGACGTGAAAAGCGACGAAATTTCAGCACATGAAAAGTGCTGAAGTTTCAGCACACAAAAAGCAACGAAAATTCAGAACGTGAAAAGTGACAAAAATTCAGCACGCGAAAAGCGACGAAATTTCAGCACGCGAAAAGTGACGAAAATTCAACCTGCGAAAGGCGATGAAAATTCAGCACGTGAAAAGTGACGAACCTTCAGGACACGAAAAACGACGAAATTTTAGCAAGCGAAAAGCGACGAAAATTCAGGACGCGAAAGGCGACAAAAATTCAAAACGCCAAAAGCAATGTAAATTCAGGATGCAAAAAGCGATGAAATTTAAGGATGCGTAAAGCGACAAAATTTCAGGACGAGAAAAGTGACGAAACTGCAGGACGCATAAAGCGACAAAATTTCAGGTCGTGAAAAGCAACGAACTTTCAGCACGTGAAAAGCGAAGATAATTCAGCCTGTGAAAAGCGATGAAAATTCAGCACGCGAAAAGCGACGAAAATTCAGCACACGAAAAGTGACACAAATTCTGGATGCCAATGGCGATAAAAATTCAAAACGCCAAAAGCAATATAAATTCAGGATGAGAAAAGAGACGAAATTTCAGGACGCATAAAGCGACGAAATTTCAGCACAGGAAAAGTGAGGAAAAATCAGCATGTGAAAATAGACGAAAGATCAGCACACGAAAAGCAACAAAATTTTATGGCGCAAAATGCGATGAAATTTCAGGGTACGAAAAGCTACCAAAATTCAGGCCGTGAAACGCGACAAACATTCAGGAGGCGAAACGGGACGAAAATTCAGGACGCAGAAAGGGACGAAAATTCAGGATGCGGAATGGTACAAATATTCAGGTTTCGAAAAGGTACGAAAATTTAGGATGCTAAAATGGAGAAAAGCAACGAAAATTCAGCGTTTGAAATGGGGGGAAATGTCAGGACGTGAAAAGCGACGAAAATTTAAAATACCAAAAGCAACGTAAATTCAGGACGAGAAAATCAACTAAATTTCAGGACGCATAAAGCGACGAAATTTCAGCATGCGATACGTGATGACATTTCAGCACAGGAATAGTGACGAAATTTCAGCACGAGAAAAGCGAGGAAAATTCAGCATGCAAAAAGCGACAAAAATTCAGCGCGCAAAAAGCGACAAAAATTCAGCACGCAAAAAGCGATGAAAATTCATGACGCGAAAGGTGATGAAAATTCAAAACGCCAAAAGCAATATAAATTCAGGATGCAAAATGCGATGACATGAAAAGCGATAACATTTCGGCACACAAAATGTGACGAACCTTCAGGACAAGAAAAGTGACGAAAATTCAGCACGCGCAAAGTGATGACCCTTCAGGACATGAAAAGCGACGAAAATTCAGCACGTGAAAAGTGACGAAAATTCAGCATGCAAAAAGTGACGAAATTTCAGGACGTGAAAAGTGACGAAATTTCAGCACATGGAAAGCGCTGAAGTTTCAGCACACAAAAAGCAACGAAAATTCAGAACGTGAAAAGTGACATAAATTCAGCACGCGAAAAGCGACTAAATTTCAGCACGCAAAAAGTGACGAAAATTCAACCTGCGAAAAGCGATGAAAATTCAGCACGTGAAAAGTGACGAACCTTCAGGACGAGAAAAGCGCCGAAAATTCAGCAAGCGAAAAGCGATGAAAATTCAGGACGCGAAAGGCGACAAAAATTCAAAACGCCAAAAGCGACATAAATTCAGGACGCGAAAAGCGATGAAATTTCAGGATGCATAAAGCGACAAAATTTCAGCACAGGAGAAGCGATGAAAATGCAGCATGTGAAAAGCGACAAAAATTCAGCACACGAAAAGCGACGAACCTTCAGGATGTGAAAAGCGATGAACCTTCAGGATGCGAAAGGCGATTCAGGGCGTGAAATGCAACTAAATTACAGCACGCGAATAACAACAAAAATTCAGCACATGCAAAGCAACGAAAATTCAGCACGCGAAAGGCGACGAAAATTCAAAATGCCAAACGCGTTGAAATTCAGGATATAAAAAGTGACAAAAGTTCAGGACGCATGAAATGACAAAATTTCAGGACACGAAAGTGACAAAATTTCGGCCACACAAAAAGCGACGAACCTTCAGGACATGAAAAGCGACCAAAATTCAGGACATGAAAAGCGACGCAATTTCAGAATGTGAAAAGCGCCAAAATTGCAGCACATGAAAAGCGACGATAATTCAGCATGCGAAAAGCGACAAAAATTCAGCATGCGAAAAGTGACGAAAATTCAGGACAGGAAAGGCGACGAAAATTAAAAATGCCAAAAGCGACGTAAATTCAGGACACGAAAAGCGACAAAATTACAGGACGCATAATGCTCGCTAGATGGCTACATATAGGGGAGGGTGTCTAGATATAGGGGGGGGGGTTAGGGAAGGGCACATGTAAATGTGGATTTAGGCTAGGGCATGTAAATGGGAGGGGGATTTAGGGGAGGGCACCTTTAAATGGTGAATTAGGAGGGCATCTGTAAATGGTGAATTAGGGGAGGGCACTATTAAATGGTGCAGTAGGGAAGGCATCTGTAAATTTAGGGTAGATTTAGGGGAGAGCACCTGGAAAGGAGCAATACAATATGAGCAACAACAACTGAATCTTTACAACAACAACTGGTGTGTTGTTACACCAATCCACGTAACAATCTCATATAATTATTACCCCCTCATTAATTTATTCTCACGTGTACCAAGGTACAGTGAAAATCTTTAGTCGCGTGCTAACCAGTTAGCAGAAAGACAAAACATGATCACAATTGAGCCAGCTAGATGGCTACATCCTGTATAACTAGGTAGCCAGCTAGATGGCTAAATTATGGATAGCTAGAGAGATAGCTGGACTGAGCAACATACTGGATAGCTTGGTAGCTAGTAGAGTGATCTACATACTGGATAGCTTGGTAGCTAACTAGATGAAGCTACATACTTGGATAGCTAGAGAGATAGCTAGACTGAGCAATATACTGGATAGCTAGGTAGCTAGCTAGACTGAGGCTACCCACTGTAAAACTAGGTAGCTAGCTAGAATGAGCTATATACTGGATAGTTAGATGGCTACATATAGGTGAGGGTGCCTGGAAATGCGGGGGGTTTGGGAAGGGCACCAGTAAATGTGGATTTAGGGTAGGACGTAAATGGGAGGGGATTTAGGGGAGGGCACCTTTAAATGGTGAATTAGGGGAGGGCACCTTTAAATAGTGCAGGTGAAGGCATCTGTAAATTTAGGGTAGATTTAGGGGAGAGCACCTGTAAAAGAGCAATACAATATGAGCAACAACAACAACTGAAGCTAGAACTGGTGTGTTGTTACACCAATCCTTGTAACAATCTCATATAATTCTTTCCCCCTCATTAATTTATTCACACGTGTACCGAGGTACAGTGAAAAGTTTTAGTCGCGTGCTCACCAGTAAGCAGAAAGACAAAACATGATCACATTTGAGCCAGCTAGATGGCTACATCCTGTATAACTTGGTAGCTAGCTAGATGGCTATATACTGGATAGCTAGGTAGATAGCAAGACTGAGCTACATACTGGATAGCTAGGTAGCTAGCTAGAATGATGTACATATTGGACAGCTAGTTTGCTACCGAGACTGAGCTACAAACTGGATAACTAGGTAGCTAGCTACATGGCTACAGACTGGATAGCTAGCTACATACTGGTGTTTCATAGTTACAAACTGAATTGGAAGAACAGCACCTCATATTTCGCTTGGGCAGCTTACACCCCAGCGGTATGCTTTCCCTCTCTCTGTTCCTCCCCCACTTTATTGTTCTGCTAGTTTCCCTGTGTGTATCTCTTCCATGACCACCAATAGACCATTGAGGGCTCCACCTTTCAGGGCCTTCGTTTCGGGCTCTGATTTGTTCTGTACCTTTATATATCTCTCGTTTTCCTTTCACCTGCCTTTCAGTCTGAAGAAGGGTCTCGACCCAAAACGTCACCTTTTCACCAGATATGCTGCCTGCCCCGCTGGGTTACTCCAGCTTTTGAGTCTATCTTCGGTGTAAACCAGCATCTACCGATCCTTCCTCGGTGCGGATTCGGTGGGCGGAATGGCCTGTCTCCGCGCTGTATCTCGAAATTAAACTTAACCACTCATCATTGATTCCATCCAGCTCATTTATTTACATTATATACATCAATTGGTTTGTTATACCAGTTTAAATTGCCTCTCTTGTGTGATCATCGGCGGTCACTCGAAACAATTATGACTGTCCTCTCCATAGAGTCGTCCACTTGTGGGTCTGCAGACGTCTGTAAAGGCCGATCCGCGATCCACACACCTTGTTGCAACGTGGGTAGTGGAGACTGGCGGGGGCTGGTAGTTGTCGAGGCTCCTTCTCTCTCTCTTTACGATGCTGTCGCTTTGTCTCTGCGACACGGCGTGGTTTCATTTCGTGAAGGGCAGCTCATTCCTGCACGGACTTCCTCCAGGAGTGCATGTCTAGTGCAAGGCACTCCCAGTTGCTTGATGTGATGTGGAATTTCTTCAGACTGTTCTTGGTGTTGTCCTTGAAGCTTTTCTTTAGCCCGGCGGGGGCTCGCCGACCTTCCTTCAGTTGAGAGTACAGGATTTGTTTAGGGAGACGTGTGTTGAAAATACGGATGATATGGCCAGTCCATCGAAGTTGGTGCTGCATTATTGTGGTGGTGATGCTGGTCATGTTGGCTTCCTCCAAAATGCTGATGTTGGTGCGTTTGTCCTCCCTGCTGATCCTCAGAATCTTTTGTAAGGATCTTTGATGGTATTGTTCCCGGGCTCTCAGGTGCCTGCTGTAGGTGGTCCATGACTCAACCCCATACAACAGGGTGGAGAGGACAATGGCTCTGTAGACCAGCAGTTTTGTTTGAGCCTTTCGTTCTCGGTCTTCAAAAACTCTTCCCCTGAGTCTGGCATTGGCTCCGTTGGCACAACTCAGGCGATGGTTGACCTCAGAGTCGATGTCAGCTTTTGAGGAAAGAATGCTGCCAAGGTAGGGGAAGTGGTCAACGTTTTCAAGAGTGGTGTCGTCCACTTTTAGACGGCTGGTTGGGTAGAGGTTCATGTGGGACCTGGGTCTAGGCCCATGGCTCTGTATTCCTTGGCAAAGGCATTCAGGATGCCCTGGAGGTCTTCTGCAGAGTGTGCAGCAATGGCGCAGTCATCCGCGTGCAGAAGCTCCATGATGGCGGTGTTACTGACTTTGCTCTTGGCCTTCAACCTATTAATAGTGATAATGTGCGAGGATCGTTGGTCAGTGCGGACTCGGTGGGCCTGTTTCCGCGCTGTATCTCTAAACTAAACTAAATTATTAACAGTGTTGGATGCAACTGCAGATGCCGGTTTAAACCGAAGATTGAAACGAAATGCTGGAGAAACTCAGCGGGAGAGACAGCATCTCTGGCGAGAAGGAATGGGTGACGTTTCGGGTCAGGAAAAGCCACAACAATTCAAGACGTGAAAAGCCACACAAATTCAAGACGTGAAAAGCCACGAAAATTCAAGACGATAAAAGGCACAATAAATTCAAGACGTCAAGGGCAACGGCAATTCAAAACTGGAAAAGCCACAAAATTCAAGACGTGAAAAGCTCCGAAAATTCATGACGTGAAAAGCTATGAAAAATCAAGACATGAAAAGCCCCTTAACTTCAACACACGAAAAGCCACGAAAATTCAAGACATGAAAAGCCACGAAAATTCAAGACATGAAAAGACACGAAAATTCATGACGTGAAAATCCACGAAAATTCAAGACGTGAAAACCCCCCACAAAAATTCTACTTGAAAAACCATCAAATTTCTAGAAGTTAAAATTAATGACTATTCAAGACGTGAAAAACCACGAAAATTCAAGGCGTCGAAAGCCACGAAAATTCAAGACATGAAACGCAATGACAATTCAAGACGTGAAAAGCCACGAAAAATCAAGACATGAAAAACCTAAAAAATTCAAGCATTGAAAAGCCACGAAAATTCAAGGCGTGAAAAGCCACGATATTTCAAGGCGTGAAAAGCCACGAAAATTCAAGACATGAAAAGCCACGAAAATTCAAGGTGTGAAAAACCACGAAAATTCAAAGACTTCAAGCTGGTGTGACTTTGGTGGGGGAGCGATGGAGAGCGAGCGAGCACAGGTGTACTTGAAGTTAAAGAAAGCAATATTCATACTTGACAAAGAAGGAATGGGTGACGTTTCAGGTCAAGACCCTTCTTCCTTGACACAATTGATGTGCAGTGGGATCTTAGGGTCCAGCTTCTCATCTCACTGAAGGAGGCAGTATGAGTAGATAGGGTGTGTGGCGTTGAAAGGGAGCCGGGTACGGCAGTGACCACTCCGACATTCACAATAACACGGTGAAGGCAGGTGCATTATTCTATTTAAGGCGGCAAAAATGTCCAGGATGCGCTGTCCCTCCATCAGAGTGCACGTGTGAAGATGCTGGCGATCTGTGGCTGAGTGTGTTTGCTGACGAGACCAAGATTGGAGGAGTTGCAGACAGTGAGGAAGCTGTCGCAAGATACGGCGGGATGAAGATCAGATGCAGAAATGTGCGGAGAAATGGTGTTAGGTAGCTAAAAATGCTGGAGAAACTCAGCGGGTGCGGCAGCATCTATGGAGTGAAGGAGATAGGCAACGTTTCGGGCCGAAACCCTTCTTCAGACTGATGTTGGGTGGGAGGGGGTGGGAAGAAGAAAGGAAGAGGAGGAGTCAGACGGCTGAGGGAGAGCTGAGAAGGGAAAGGAGACAGTAAGGGCTACCTGAAATTGGTGGTCAATGTTCATGCTGCTGGGGTACAAACTGCCTAAGAGGTGTTGCTCCTCCAATTTCCGGTGGTCCTCACTCTGGCCATGGAGGAGGCCCAGGACAGAAAGGTCAGATTGGGAATGGGAGTGGGAGTTGAAGTGCTGAGCCACCGAGAGATCAGTTTGGTTAGTGCGGACCGAGCGGAGGTGTTCGGCGAAACGATCGCCGAGCCTGCGCTTGGTCTCACCGATGTAGATCAGCTGACATCTAGAGCAGCGGATGCAATAGATGAGGTTGGAGGAGTTGCAGGTGAACCTCTGTCGGACCTGGAACGACTGCTTGGACAGAGTTTAAACCGAGCTTGTGTGAGGTGTTGCACTTTGGGAGATTAAAGGCACAAGGAAAGAGTGCCGATTTTCAGTTTAGTTTAGAGATACAGCGCGGAAACTATCCTACACACACTGGGGACAATTTACATTTATACGAAGCCAAGTAACCTGCAAACTGTACCTCTTTGGTGTGGGAGACAATAGACAATAGACAATAGACAATAGGTGCAGGAGTAGGCCGTCTGGCGCTTCGAGCCTGCACCGCCATTCAATGTGATCATGGCTGATCATCCCCAATCAGTACCCCGTTCCTCTGACTCCGCTATTTTTTAAGAGCGCTATCTAGCTCTCTCTTGAAAGCATCCAGAGAACCTGCTTCCACCGCCCTCCGAGGCAAAGAATTTCACAGACTCGCCACTCTCTGTGAGAAAAAGTGTTTCCTCGTCTCCGTTCTAAATGGCATACTCCTTATTCTTAAACTGTGCCTCCTGGTTCTAGACTCCCTCAACATCGGGAACATGTTTCCTGCCTCTAGCGTGTGCAAGCCCTTAACAATCTTCTGTTTCAATGAGATATCCTCTCATCCTTCTAAACCCCAGAGTGTACAAGCCCAGCTGCTCCATTCTCTCAGCATATGACATTCCCGCCATTATTTTTTCTATTGCATCTGGAATTGTGCTGTTTCTGTGCTGTATCTCAGAACTAAAAGGATGTTTCCACTAGTGGGAGAGTCTCAGACCAGAGGACACAGTGTCAGAATAAAAGGATGATACCATAACCTTATCACAACTGAAATTGAATCTGGCTGATGTAAAATGTAGATTCAATGACCTGTAGATGCTGGTTTATACCAAAGATGGACACATTGCTGGAGTAACTCAGTGAGTCAGGCAGCATCTCTGGAGAAACTAGTGATTTGGGGATGGAACAGAAGAAGGGTTCTTACCCAAAATATCACCCATCCTTCTCCTCCAGAGATGGTGCCTGACCCGCTGAGTTTCTCCAGCGCTCTTATCATGGTCTCCTCTATATCCCGCAGCTCTGCTCTTACTCCCCATCCCCCTACTCGTTACAAGGACAGTCCCATATGTCCCCCATTGCAGGTACAGCAGGCAGTGAAGAAAGCGAATGGCATGTTGGCCTTTATAACAAGAGGAGTCGAGTCTAGGAGCAAAGAGGTCCTTCTGCAGTTGTACAGGGCCCAAGTGAGACCACATCTGGAGTATTGTGTGCAGTTTTGGTCCCCTAATTTGAGGAAGGACATTCTTGCTATTGAGTAAGTGCAGCGTAGGTTCACCAGGATGGCGGGACTGTCATATGCTGAGAGAATGGAGCGGCTGGGCTTGTACACTCTGGAGTTTAGAAGGATGAGAAGGGATCTTATTGAAACATATAAGATTGTTAAGGTGTTTGGACACGCTAGAGGCAGGAAACATGTTGCCGATGTCGGGTGAGTCCAGAACCAGGGGCCATAGTTTAAGAATAAGGGGTAAGCCATTTAGAACGGAGACGAGGAAACACTTTTTCTCACAGAGAGTGGTGAGTCTGTGGAATTCTCTGCCTCAGATGGCGGTGGGGGCCGGTTTTCATGATACTTTCAAGAGAGAGCTAGATAGGGCTCTTAAAGATAGCGGAGTCAGGGGATATGAGGAGAAGGCCGGAACGGGGTACTGATTGGGGATGATCAGGCATGATCACATTGAATGGCGGTGTTGGCTTGAAGAGCCGAATGGCCTACTCTAGCATCTATTATCTGTTGTCTATCATAAGTAACAGACTACTGACCGACATCTACTACAATCCCACTGACGCCCATGGCTATCTGGACTGCACTGGCCACCTCTGCGCCCAGGATGAAGTGTTCCAAACCAGGGCATCGGAGATGATCTCATTCTTTAAGGAATGGGGGTTTCCCTCTTCTACTATAGACGAGGCTCTTATCAGGTTCTCCTCTATATCCCGAAGCTCCGCTCTTACTCCCCACTCCCCTACTCGTAACAAGACAGAGTCCCCCATGTCCTCACCTTACACCCTACCAGCCGTCACATACAAGAGATAATCCTCCAACATTTTCGCCACCTCCAACGGGATCTCACCACTGGCCACATCTTCCCATTCTCCAATTTCAGTGGTTTCTCCCTCCTTCCCTTCCCAGCTCTTCCACAGCCTACTGTCTCTGCCTTTTCCTTTCTTTTTCTCGCCGCCCCACCCCAACTTCAGTCTGAAGAAGGGTCTCGACCTGAATCGTCACCTATTCCTTCTCTCCATAGATGCTGCCTCACCCGCTGAGTTACTCCAGCATTTTTATCGACTTTCGATATTTCCAGCATCTGCAGTTCTTTCTTAAACCACACGGTGGGAGTGTTGGCCGCAGACTGGACAGGCCTGCAGTGCAGCAGGTCACCACATGGTGGAAGTGTTGACCACAAACTGGACGGGCCTGCAGTGCAGCAGATCACCACATGGTGGGAGTGTTGACCACAAACTGGATCGGCCTGCAGTGCGGCGGATCACCACATGGTGGGAGTGTTGACCACAAATTGGAGCTACCTGTTATATGAATTCACTGCACATTGGGAGCGCTGTCTACAAATTAGATATTGTGCTCTTTACTGCAAAATGGTTCTTTATTACTCTGTGACCCTTTACCTTTCCCCGTAATGCACCCATTGCCCAGATGCCAAACTTAGTAAAAGCCCTGAAACCAGGGAAGATTTGGGATGAAAATCAAGGAACTACAGGTGCTGGTTTACAAAAAACGACACAAAGTGCTGGAGTAACTCAGCGGGTCAGGCAGCATCTGTGGAGAACATGGAAAGGTGGGATTTTAGGTTGGGAGCCTTCAGACTGATTTCTGGGTGTAGTTTTGATTACTGAAGGCAGTGGCAAGAATGAATTTGTCTCCTGGATAGCTGTCCAATTGTATTTTAATTGGGGCACTTTATGAAGACTGGTTTTCAGTTGATGACTAATTGTTATGATTAAGAAGACAGCGAGGAATTTATAGTGGGTCTACATTGTACTTGGTTGAGGAAAGTTAATGTGAACTAGTTGTTAACGACTTGTGTGAAATGGTTAATGTTAACTTCCCTAATCAAAGCTTGTTTATTATGAGTTCTTGTGAAGGACTTTCAGGTGAAAGGGATGTGTGTGATGTGTGGAGTGGTCATTCATTGAGCTTTGGACTGGATACATTGTTGTAGAGATTTGTAAAGATATTTGCATGCTCTTGCTCAAAAGACAAAAGGCTGGAGTAATTCAGCGGGTCAGGCAGCATCTATGGAGAGAAGGATAGGTGACGTTTCACAGAGTGCTGGAATAACTCAGCGGGTCAGGCAGCATCTGTGGAGAACATGGATAGGTGACGTTTCACAGGGTGCTGGAGTAACTCAGCGGGTCAGGCAGCATCTGTGGAGAACATGGACAGGTGACGTTTCACAGAGTGCTGGAGTAACTCAGCGGCTCAGGCAGGATGCCCATAATAAAAAGAGCAGCATTGAGCAGTGAGTTCACTGTTTGTGTACAGGGTTTGATGCCCATTGTAAGAGTTACACCGTTGGGCAACTCAGTCAGGAGGTTCACTCTTTGTGTGAGGTATTGTCTTTTATATAGCTGGCATGTTGCTGTGCCAGTTTGATTATGAAAATAGTCAATGTATTTTTCTACGCTGTAGGATTCACTACTGCAGACACATTTGAATTTCACTGTACCTTAATTGGTACATGTGACGATAAACTGACCTTGAAACATTGGGACTAGAGTTATTTTTCCACGCCCTGTCCATCCAGTGTTTGATATTTTGAGGTGAATGTCGAATCTTCTCACCTGTTGCTGTTTCTCCCTCTACAGTTACTCTACTTGTTTCTGGTTGATGAGCCAAGGTCTTTGGAGATCTTCTAATGTCCCCAGTTTCCTATGGTTTGTGATAGATGGGCTTTGTCAACTTGCTGTTCCAAGTACTGCTTATGATAGAGAGTGTGATCAAGGATGTCAGGAGATTTCAATCATTAAAGTGATCTGTTTTTTTTGCTATAACCAAGTCTATCTAATCTAGTCTTTGTGGAGATGGTATGAAAATAAGGGCCTTCTTTAGACCCTCTCGTGGTTTCAATGGGGATAAATCTTTGAGAAAGATACATAGATACATAGAAAATAGGTGCAGGATTAGGCCATTCGGCCCTTCGAGCCTGCAGCGCCATTCAATATCATCATGGCTGATCATCCAACTCAGTATCCCGTACCTGCCTTCTCTCCATACCCCCTGTTCCCTTTAGCCACAAGGGTCACATCTAACTCCCTCCCTGTTTCCGTGCTGTTATGTTATGGTTATATATGTTATATATGTTATAAATATAGCCAATGAACTGGCCTCAACTACCCTCTGTGGCAGAGAGTTCCAGAGATTCAACACTCTCTGTGTGAAAAAGTTCTTTCTCACCTCGGTCTTAAATGATTTCCCCCTTATCCTTAAGCTGTGACCCCTTGTCCTGGACTTCCCCAACATCGGGAACAATCTTCCTGCATCTAGCCTGTCCAACCCCATAAGAATGTTGTACGTTTCTGTAAGATCCCCTCTCAATCTCCTAAATTCTAGCGAGTATAAGCCGAGTCTATCCAGTCTTTCTTCATATGAAAGTCCTGACATCGCAGGAATCAGTCTGGTGAACCTTCTCTGCACTCCCTCTATGGCTATAATGTCCTTCCTCAGATTTGGAGACCAAAACTGTACGCAATACTCCAGGTGTGGTCTCACCAAGACCCTGTACAACTGCAGTAGAACCTCCATGCTCCTATACTCAATCCTTTTGCTATGAAAGCTAACATACCATTCGCTTTCTTCACTGCCGGCTGCACCTGCATGCCTACTTTCAATGACTGGTGTACCATGACACCCAGGTATCGCTGCATCTCCCCTTTTCCTAATCGGCCAACATTTAGATAATAGTCTGCTTTCCTCTTTTTGCCACCAAAGTGGATAACCTCACATTTATCTACATTATACTGCATCTGCCAAACATTTGCCCACTCACCCAGCCTATCCAAGTCACCTTGCAGTCTCTTAGCATTCTCCTCACAGCTAACACTGTCCCCCAGCTTAGTGTCATCCGTAAACTTGGAGATGTTGCCTTCAATTCCCTCATCCAGCTCATTAATATAAATTGTAAATAGCTGGGGCCCCAGCATTGAGCCTTGCGATACCCCACTAGTCACTGCCTGCCATTGTGAAAAGGACCCGTTTACTCCTACTCTTTGTTTCCTGTTTGCCAGCCAGTTCTCTGTCCACATCAATACTGAACCCCCAATACCGTGTGCTTTAAGTTTGTATATTAATCTCTTATGTGGGACCTTGTCGAAAGCCTTCTGAAAGTCCAGATACAACACATCCACTGGTTCTCCCCTATCCACTCTACTAGTTACATCCTCGAAAAATTCTATAAGATTCGTCAGACATGATTTACCTTTCGTAAATCCATGCTGAATTTGTCCAATGATTTCACCACTTTCCAAATGTGCTGCTATCCCATCTTTAATAACTGACAATGTATTTTCCTAATTGCTTTGTGGTCACGTTCCTTGTATTTCAGCAAGCTGGAATGTTGAGCAGAAGTGCTGGAGGAACTCTGAGGGTCAGGCAGCATATGTGGGGGACATAGACAGATGACATTTTGGAGTGGAAACCTTCAGACTGGAGTAGCGGAGAAAGATGGAAAGTGGGGGTGGGACAAAGCCTGACATGTGGGGGTGGGTGGTTGGCAGATGGATGGAATAAGTGACAAAGGCCAGAGGTGAAAGTGATAAAACATGTTGGATAAGAAGGGGAGAGGTGTGGAAGATGAAGCCAGAGGGAGGTTTATGGGTGAATGGGACATGGGAGGGGATACAAGGGTAATGTGGCATGGATGTGGGAAATCAGCACGCTGGTGATGGGAACCCCCTCTTTCCCTGCACCCCCGCCCTGGTGATGTGAACCCCCTCTTTCCCTGCACCCCCACCCTGGTGATGGGAACCCCCTCTTTCCCTGCACCCCCACACTGATGATGGGAACCCCCTCTTTCCCTGCACCTCCACCCTGGTGATGGGAACCCCCTCTTTGCCTGCACCCCCCACCCTGGTGATGGGAACCCCCTCTTTCCCTGCACCCCCCACCCTGGTGATGGGAAACCCCTTCTTTACCTGCAGCCCCACCCTGGTGAGGGGAACCCCTCTTTCTCTGCACCCCACCCTGATGATGGGAACCCCCTCTTTCCCTGTACCCCCACCCTGGTGTGAACACTTCCCTCAACACCATGATCACTCTGCTCCTTCCCTCTGTATGCTCACCTCCCAAACCAGTCTCATATTTCACTCTATCCCCTTCCACCCGTATCCCTCCCTCCAGCTTTACGTTTCACTCTTCTCATCTGTTGCACCTTTTGTCTCCTTGTAACCCCTAGCCAATGTCACAACCCATCACCCTCTCCCCTGTATCCACTAATCACATAACAGGCTTTGTCCTGCTCCCACCTCTTTCCCACTTTCTCTGCCCGACTCCATCAGTCTGAAAGGGTCCCAACAGGAAACGACAGCATCTGTCCATTCCCTTTGTGGTCGGGTAGATGGTGCCTGATCGAGTAGATGGTGCCAAGTACCTCCAACACTTTGTTTTGGACCAGGTTACATTCCCTGGTTAAAGTAATCCTAGTTGGCTGCTGTTGCACCGACCACATCAGACACAAGGGGAGGCTCCCTGTCTCTACGCTGAGCACTGCTCCCAACGATAGCCCAGGACCACTGCTCCCATCCACAGCCCTGGACCACTGCTCCCATCCACAGCCCAGGACCACTGCTCCCATCCACAGCCCAGGACAACTGCTCCCATCCACAGCCCAGGACAACTGCTCCCATCCACAGCCCAGGACCACTGCTCCCATCCACAGCCCAGGACCACTGCTCCCATCCACAGGCCAGGACCACTGCTCCCATCCACAGGCCAGTACAACTGCACTCAGACACTCCCACAACTCCCCCCTTTTTATACACAGCAGCTGACCATTTCCTAATCAGTTTCAATCAAGCCAATTACCACATTAACCATTCGCCCACCAGTGGCCAATCAATGTTTGTTGCACACATCATGATATCCACCTGGGGCAGTAGTTGTCGGCGGGACAATAATTGCCCTCAGTTGATTAATTGCTCTTTGCACAACGTGGCTGCTTGCATTTCCTGAAGTCAGAGACGACACACAGAATCGGAATTAGGCCATTCGGCCCATCGTGTCTACCCCACCATTCAATCATGGTTGATCTATCTCTCCCTCGTAACCCCATTCTCCTGCCTTCTCCCCATAACCCCTGACACCTGCACTAATCAACAATCTATCTATCACTGATTAAATATACCCACTGACTTGTGGCCTCCACCGCCGTCTGTGGCAACGAATCCCTCAGATTCACCACACTCCGGCTAAAGAAATTCCACCTCATCTCCTTCCTAAAGGGACGTCCTTTAAGTCTGAGGCTGTGCCCTCTGGTCCTAGACTCTCCCACTAGTGGAAACAATCTCTCCACATCCACTCTATCCGGTCCTTTCACTGTTCGGTGAAGTTTCAATGAGGTCCCCCCCCCCCAATCTTCTAAACTCCAACGAGTACAGGCCCAGTGCGGACAAACGCTCATTGTACGTTAACCCACTCATTCCTGGGATCGTTCTTGTAAACGCTAACTCTTTTGTCTTGCTGATGTTGAGGGATGGATTGTTATCCTTACAATAGGTGCAGGAGTAGGCCATTCGGCCCTTCAGGACAGTAGGTTCTCAATGTCTTTCCCATATTCTATCTCATCTTTGCTGCTCATGTGGCTGAAATAGTGTTCTGACCAGTGGACGGACGTCTGGATCCCATTGGCCTGAGACCTGGCCACAGGTTGCGGGTAGGAAGGTCATGACCCCGAGGGACATTGGTGTCAAGGCTCACTGTTGTGTATTTGGATGCTTGGAACAGACTTCAATAAGGCTCAGACACGGGAGTAATCTTACACACGTCTTTATTCCAGAACTCCACCTTGAGTCTCCTCCTGCACGTGTGTACTTCACAAGACATCACATATACTAATTATGCTAATTATATCCCATACCTAACACTCCTCCCCTTTTAACTCGGAGGTAGGTCACCATTTCACCAACCCTGTATATGCCCTTAATCTAAATATTATTGACGAATACTGTTCCCCCAATTGTATTTGTAAAATCATCTCAGAATACATCCTAGTAACCGTAATAGTTCGACCTAACTTAACACTTAACTTTACCTTCCACTCTTCTCCCTTAAACTAAATTCCTTACCCCTTACTCTATGGGATATCATTTATACAGAACGTAATCCCCAAATCTGTTGGGTGGTCTTTTTATCCTCCCAGACCTGCGTCTCTCTGGCTGTGTCGGACTTTGTCCGTTATCTGAGACCTCCGGCTCTGGCTGTGATAATGTACTATCACTAAGGGCTAGAGGTTCCCCGCTCTCTGACTTTCCTTCAGGATCTACACTAGCTGTGGGAGCAGTCAAAACTATCAGCGGCTTTTCGATTGGTTGACCCCCTTCTCTTGGCTGGATGTTCGCATGCTCCTTACTGTTTGGCCAGTATGCTCTTATTTGATCGACATGACGACGCAGGACTCTTTCGTCATTCAACTTTACATTGTACATGACCTCACCGATGACTTCTTCTATCATTCCATAAAGCCAATTAGGGCCGGAAGTGAAGTTCTTGACCATGACATGGTCATTCACTTCAAAGACTCGTCCCTTGCTTCCTCGATCTGCTGTCTGTTTCATTGAACCTTGATTCCTTTGAACAGATTTGCAGAGATCGGGTCGCAGACTGTCAAGTTTAGTGCGGATTTTCCGTCTGAACATCAGTTCACTAGGTGACTTTCCCGTCGTTTCTTGAGGTGTGACTCTGTACATCAATAAGAACCTCTGGAGCTTTATTTCCAGATCCGATCCTTTCCCTTTTTTCACACCTGCTTTCACCGTCTGTACACTTCTTTCGGCTAGTCCGTTGCTGGACGGGTGTTTAGATGATGTTTGGATATGGCAGATGTTGCTACTGCTGAGGAACCGGGCAAACTTTTCCGAAACAAACTGCATATCATTGTCTGTGACCACCGTTTCCGGTAACCCGTGAGTTGCAAACAACCGTCTCAGGGCCCTCACTGTTGCTGCTGTTGTTGTGTGTCTCACTCGAATGGCTTCAATCCATTTGCTGTGAGCATCGACCACAATCAGCAAATTCTCCTCGTCCAGGCTTGCATAGTCACAGTGAATCCTACTACAGGGTTTCTCCGGGAACTCCCACGGGTGGATTTGGGCTTCCACTGGATTATGTTGACTCTGCTGACAGCCTGGATAACTTCTTACTTGTTGTTCCAACTCTTTGTTAATCCCTGGCCACCAGACATATGATCTGGTCAAGGCCTTCTTTTTCACGATGCCTGGGTGCGTGCTATGCAGTTCTTCAAGGATTCTAGTCCTCATCTCCATGTTATCTGGTATGACCACTCGTGATCCCCACAGGATAACGTCATCCTCCATTGACAGCTCTTCTCTGTTGCTGGCAAAGGGCTTTACTTCCCCTGGAAGATTCCTTGTACTTGGCCACCCTTGCATAATGTGGTTCCTCACCTTTGAGAGGACTTTGGCCTTTCTGGCAGCTCTTTTCAGTTCCCGTGCCTCAACCGGACGCGTGTCCAGATCGGTGAGCAAGTTGATGCGTGCCACTGGTGCTTCATCGAGCTCCGCGAGCTCAGGGTGGTTCCACGAAGAGTCCTCTTTGTGGATTGGCAAGCACGACAACGCGTCGGCATTCTGGTGTCTCCTGCCTTCCCGATGGACAATCCTATAACTGTAGGCAGACAGGATCATATGCCATCTTGCTACCCGGGCCGATGCCATTGGGCTTGCGGGCTTGTGATCTCCAAATAGTGCCATCAGAGGCTTATGATCAGTTACAATGGTGAAAGACCTCCCATGTAGCTGCTTGTGGAACTTTTTTTAGTCCACAGATGATAGATAAACCCTCCTTCTCATATTGTGCGTAATTCACTTCGCTGGGCTTGAGAGTGTGTGAGGCAAATGCTATTGGACGTTCCTGTCCCTCTGAATCCACATGGCTTATCACAGCACCCAAGCCATAGGGGCTTGCATCCGTTTGGAGCAGGATTGTTTTGGCTGGATCGTAATGCATCAGCACACTGTCACTCTGCAGGAGACGCTTTGATCTCTGGAATGCCTGCTCTTGTTCCTTTCCCCATTTGAACCGGGGATCAGGCTTGCCGCTTCTCTTCCCATTCTTCGACTCCGCTGACCGGTACTCTTCCTTCAGCATTAGAATCAACGGTGCAATCTGCTGTGACAGGTTGGGAATAAACTTCCGGTAATATCCCAGTAATCCCAGGTATGCCTGCAGTTGGCTTTGGTTCACTGGTCGCTTGGCTTCCCGCACCGCCTCGACTTTGTCTTGAAGCGGACGAAGGCCCTTCCGGCTCAGTCGATGTCCGAGATAGTCCACGGACTCCTGCATCAGTGCACACTTCTCCCTCTTCAGACGCAACTCACTGGTTTCTAGTCTTGATAGGACCGCTTCCAGGTTCTTGAGGTGCTCTTCGTCAGTTCTTCCGCTGATGATGATATCATCCAGTTGGGCTTGCACATGGGAATGTCCGCTAGCAGGCTCGCCATTATTCTTTGGAACATGGCTGGTGCGCTAGATATCCCAAAAGGTAATTTAGTATATTCAAAGAGCCCTTTGTGTGTATTAATGGTGGTGTACCTCCGAGCGTCTGGGTCTAACTCTATCTGATGATAGGCATGGGAGAGGTCGAATTTAGAGAACTTCTCTCCTCCTTCTAGTTCCTGCAGGAGATCCTCCAATGTTGGAAGTGGATACTGTTCCACCTTCAGCACCTTGTTTGCTGTGAGCTTGTAATTGCCACACTCTCATGCCCCCATTCGCTTTCTTAACAGATATGATTGGGCATGCAAGATATGCTGTCTTCACTGGCTTGCTAATGCCCTCCTGCAGCTGGTCATCTAATGTGGCATCTATTTGCTTCCTAGCTGCATATGACACTGGCGCTGCTTTGTAAAATTTTGCCCCACTGTTTCCGTCTTGTGGGTAGCCCGTCAGTACTCCATGGGTGCTGATATCAAACAGCTTGGTGTGCTTGTTTAGTACTGAGCCCAAAGCCTCTCGCAAATTGTGTAGCCTACTCGGTGGCCTTAGACTTGAACCCGGCGTTTGTTGGCTGGCCATAGTTGACAGCAATTCAGGGTACTTCCCCAACCAATCTCTTCCCATTAGGCTTGCCCCTTCCGTGACCACCACTATGGTCAGCATTTCTGGCTTCCAGTGAGGATGGAGCTCTACCTGTACCGCTGCTTTTCCGATAATGTCCACCTTCTCTCCTGTGTAGGATTTTAGTTTAAGGCAACAGGCATCCAGTCTGGGTTTCCGACCGAGTTTTTTGAAGGCTTCCTCTGGTACTATAGTCCATGGACGTCCCGTGTCCACTTCCATTTGTACCTCCTTGCCGGTCATTATCACAGTGGTCGTATACGGTTCAGCGTTCGACAATTTGTTAATTGATTCATCGTACAAGTGGTCTATATCATACTCTAATGAATCCGAATCAATCTCCTCCAAGCCGTTTGCCTTTTTCCATAATCGTCTTCTCCCCTGCTGGTAGGCTCTAACCGCATCACACTGGCTTTTGGTGTGACCCGTTCCCGAGCACCTGAAGCACTTACTATCTCGGAACCTACACATTGCCGGCTCATGGCTACCGCCACATCTCCAGCACCTCTTGGGGTTGGTAATTTTGTCTTGGGATGACCTTGGTGGACTCCGTGTCTTCTTGAGTCTCAGCTCCTTGTCTCTGGATGCCCTTGGAGGACTCCTTGTCCCTTTTAGTCCAGGTTCCTTCCTTTGGATCTGATGGACGGGGTTACAATCATCCCGGGACTTTCCAATCTTCCTGATTTGCTCTACATCCTGTCCCGCAGCGTCGGGACTGTGCCTCTCTCGTGGTCGGCTTTCTCAGCTTTCTCCTCCGACCGGGCTGACTCTGTTTCTGTCGGTGGTTTCTGTCAGTGACTGCTGCTTGGGCTTGGCTGTTGGATGCGTTCCTTTTTTTCTTTTTGGCGCCAATTCAAAACCATCTGGCGCCAAATGTTTTGGCTTGGTGCTGTTCCAACATTTTTTTCCAAAATACCTCTATTTTCAACTTGTTTTCGATTTTCTTGGCTGTCCTTGTTCTTATCTTCGTTCTTTTATCCTCGTCGCCTATTGTTGAGTATTTGGATGCTTGGAACAGATTTCAATAAGGCTCAGACACGGGAGTAATCTTACACACGTCTTTATTCCAGAACTCCACCTTGAGTCTCCTCCTGCACATGCGTACTTCACAAGACATCACATATACTAATTATGCTAATTATATCCCATACCTAACACTCACGGTGGGGGGAATGTTCTGACCAATTCTAACGTCTGAGAAGTGAATAGTGATGATTTGTTCATTTATCATGGCTGAAGCAGGTGGGTTCACTTCTGACTATACTTTACTGTGGACATTTAAACAGGAAAAGTAAACTTTCTTTATTAACAATGAATGACCCAGAGAAAGGAGAATGTTACTGTTGGAAGTTCATGGAGTCACAGCATGGAAACAGGCATAGACACAGGCCAGCATGGAAACAGGCCCTTCCCTCAGCCAAACATGCCCACACAGACCAAATTGCCTCATGTACACTAGTCCCACCCCGACCAACATGCCCCATCTACACTAGTCCCACCCCGACCAACATGCCCCATCTACACTAGTCCCACCCGACCAACATGCCCCATCTACACTAGTCCCCACCTTGACCAACATGCCCCATCTACACTAGTCCCACCCCGACCAACATGCCCCATCTACACTAGTCCACCCCGACCAACATGCCCCATCTACACTAGTCCCACCTGGACCAGCATGCCCCATCTACACTAGTCCCACCCCGAACAACATGCCCCATCTATACTGGTCCCACCTGCCCGCGTTTGGCCCCATATCCCTCCAAACCTGTCCTATGCAAGTGTCTCTTCAATGTTGTGATAGTCCTGCCTCAACTACCTCCTCCGGCAGCTCATTCCATACACCCACCACCATCTGTGTGGAAAGGTTGCCCCTCAGATTGACATTATTAATGTGAACCATTTGTGCACAACTCTGCTGGTGTGAGTAATAAATGAAATGATAGATAGCAAAAATACAATTGGTGCAGCAGTAGGTGTTGCTGCCTCACAGCGCCAGAGACCCGGGTTCCATCCCTGAATATGGGTGCTGTCTGTACGGAGTTTACATGTTCTCCCCGTGATCTGCGTGGGTTTTCTCCGCGTGCTCCGGTTTCCCTTCCGCATTCCAAAGTCCTGCTAGTTTGCAGGTTAATTGGCTTCTGTAAAATTGTCCCTAATATGTGTAGGATCGAGCTAGTGTACGGGGTGGATCACTGGTCGGCGATGACTCGTTGGGCCGAAGGGCTGTTTCCGCCCAGTATCTCTAGAATCTAAACATACCCGGTGACTTGGCCTCCGCCGCCTTCTGTGACAATGAATTCCGCCAGATTCACCACCTCCGTCTAAGAAATTCCTCATCTCCTTGGGTGCATGGGTGCGAAGGCAGAGAGGGTGAGGGGCCAGACGTGGGCATGTGGGACTAGCTTCGATAGGCATGGCTGTGTGTTTCTGTGCTGTGGGACTGACGGGCTCAACAGGGTAGTAGTTTGATGCTTCACCCGGAGCAACCCAGGAGAACTGTGTTCCAGATGCCTCATTAGTTTGTTGGTTCTGCACATCGATCGGGAGGCGATGAAATCACCCCGTTCACACGCAGCCGCCAGAGCAAACAGTGTACATACAGTGATGACAAACGCAATAAATGCAATATCCAGTGAAGAACAGTGCAAGATTGTGTTGCAGAAAGCCTGTGCTAGCACGGACGAGAGGGGCCGAAGAGCCTGTCTCCGGGCAGGGCCACCACCGACGCTGTCCGTGTGGAGTTTGCATGCTTCCCCCTCGGTGGTGGACCGGATGCGGGTCGGGGCAGGGGAGGCGAGCTCAGCCTTCCATGCCTCAATCCAAGCTCAGCCTTCCTCCCGCGCATCCTAGCCCCGACGGGCCGAGTGCCGCCGCCTCCCTCCCCGAGCAACCGAGGGGAAAAACACAGACGAAACCTCTTCCAACCACCCAGAATCCCCAGGGAATGACCCTGTCCTGTCTTTCAAATCAAGCCGTCACAATTGTGCACGATCAGTCAGCATTATCCTTTTTAAAAAATATATATAGACGAAAGCTGATCAAGTTCAAGTTGGAATTTATTGTCACATGCACCAATTAAGGTACAGTGATATTTGAGTTACCATACCAGCCATGCTGAGTAAAAAGCAACAACACACACAGCTACATAAAATAAAATCTAACATAAACATCCACCACAGTGGAATCCACATTCCTCACTGTGATGGAAGGTAATAAAGTTTTATCATCTTCCCCTTTTGTTCACCCGTGGTCGGGGCTGTTGAACCCTCCGCAGTCGCCGCTCGCTGCCGACACACTACATAAAAGTCCCTTTAAACTTCATGATCCAAAGACATCCTCATGAAGAAGGGCCTATGCTTGAACAGCTATCCAGCCAGAAGACGCGAAAACATTGCCGGAGTTTGCGATATTTCTCAGAAGTATGGAAAGAAATGACTACCCTCTTAGACCACATGCAAGAAATGAATGTTGTCAGCAATATGAAAATGAATCACTCTAAAACTGCCCTATAGACTTAGAGAAAAGATAAAGCTGGTCTGTTAGAGGAAAATGAGAATCGAGAGGTCATGTTTCCAGATCTGGGGAACTTCATAGAAAAGGAAGTAGGGTTCATGTCAAATTTACGCTATGGGAATATTCAAGATCCTAAACCAATCGCAACTGTCAAAGTTCTACCTTTACTACAACAAAAGGAAGGATTCAGGACCTAAGGAAGTAGTTTTGATTCCGCTGTAAATACCTGCAGAAACGAAAGGCCAAAAGGAAGGAGATACATCTACTGTTAAGCCAAGATGGTTCTGCTTGTCACCCAGCGAGAAGAAGACAGAGGAATGACAAAGAGATGGCCCACGAGGGAAGGGAAGGGGAGCAGTCGATGACTGGTCAGCTCGGACCTTGTATACCATCCCAAGAATGGAACA
>JAXLNO010003833.1:755698-782582 GCA_038087875.1 Malacoraja senta
TTTTCTATAAATCTCTGTATGGTGTCCTTGAGACCTCGGTATAAGGCGCCCGTAAATAAAATCCATTATTATGTAAATCTGTATCAGAGAGACAGAGGATAACTCCTTTCAGTATTACAGTTACCGTGCCATACAGAGATTCTCAACCGTATTCTTATAAACATTCGTGGTGTTTTGTTCAGCTGATCAAGTTTCAAATGTAACATCTTTCATGAATGCCGCACTAAACTCATCAGATCTTTATAAAATACAAGGTCCTGTACGGCAGTAAATTGCAGTGAAGTTTGGATATTCCACTCTACATTTCAACATTAGGTTCGCCCCCACACCCGGACTGTCCGGGAATCTCCCGGGATGGAATGAAACCTCCCGGAGACTATCGAGAGCGGTCTGGGAGGTGAATGTCTCTGTCAGTCTGTCTGCAGGAAGTGGTGCAGGTTCAGGCTGCGGACAGAAGCAGCCCAGAGGATGCCTGCGCGGGGACTGACCCGGACAGGTTGGTACTTCAAGTGGGTCGGGTCTTCCCGTCCCTTCATTCCCATTATTCCCACCATCCCTCTCCCATTCACACCCATTGATTCCCTGTCCTTCCCTGTTCCCGGGTCCTGCTCCCAGCTGAATGCTGATCCGAAGCCCGAGTCTGCAGCAGCTGGAATCACTTCAAGCAACACCAGACTCGGAGAGAAGGGTCAGTGAGGGGAGAGGGGATGGATTGTTGTTCAGTGCTGATGTGTGGGCCGGGACCCCCAGTGTGAATGTGAGCAGCAGGTGCTGCTGGTTGTCATGGTGACTACACTTTCTATCTGACACTTTGACGTGAGTCCTGTATCAGTATCTCAGTCTCAGATACTGGAGCATTGATGGCAAGATAAACTGACAAAATACTTGACTGAAGAATGGTTACAGAAAGACATCCCCCTCCTGTGCTGTGTGTCTGTCACACAGAGACAAGCAGGCAGCTGCTCCACAGAGAGAGAGACTTTCTGTAAACACCCTGATCATTGCAGCATTTTATACTGGAGAGCAGTTGGTCACTGCCACAGTTCTTCACAGGGCACACACATAATATTACAAGAAGCACCGTGATACAAGTGTCTACTTGATATCCAATGGGGGGTGTTTACACTCACCGTTGTATACAGTAAAATCTCCATTACTTGTGTGAACAATGTTTCCGTTTTCCTGCACATCACACACATACAGCTTCCCATCCTCCACTGTAACGTGTTGAACCATCAGATAGACCGTGTTATCCAGGCGGATCTGATCAGTGTTGCTCCTGTTCTGCTGGGATGAGTCCATGGGTCTCCAGTGAAGACTGACTGTATCTGAGAGTCTGGAGATGGTGCAGCTGAGTGTGACGTCACTGCCCAGCAGATGCCTCTGTGGACTTGCCTCAACTGTGAAAAACAGATCAATGAGATTCAGAGTGAGTAGTGGTTTGTACAATTCCAATGACTGGACTCAATCTCACCTCAACTGAAAACCTAGACCCGCCCCTCATTCTTCTAAACTCCAGCTAGTCCAAGCCCAGAGCCACAAACACTCATCATCCCCTGGGGCATTTTCATAAACGTTAGTTTTATGTTGCATTACTTCAGACTGCACTGCAATCTCTGCACCATTCTGCTGTTTTGCTTTTGTTGCATTTTTTAATGTACCTTTTATTATAATTTACTTTATCTGAACAATGAATGTGTTTTACCCAAATGTATATGACAATGAACTAATATGAATCTAAATCTGAATTTGATATTGTACAGACTACACAGACATAGTGTTATTGTTCCTCACTTTGACAGTGTTCACACATTTTGTGTACATAACACACTTCACACTCATGCTGCATCATGAGATTATACCAATTCAAGTGTTTCAGAGGTTTGTACATTAGATTTAGCTCGGCGGGGACTGGTGGCAGAAGGTCCATGGACTGTAGTCTATTCCACAATGCCTTTGCTTTGTCTCCACTGATCTTCAGTGTGTCCCTCAGCACGTACTGCTGCAGCATAGAATATTCTGCAAAGGAGATTTCGCTGCGGAAAACATGAAGATCAAAGGAGTTGGATCCGACCTCATTCACTGTATGTCGGCAAACGTTAGAGCAATGAACAAATCCCAATCCCTTTACACCTATGGAGAATTATCTACAGGAGGCAAAGGCCTTGTTCATCCTCTGCTAAAGCTCCCAAGCTGTTAGTAACTTAGAAACATAGAAAATAGGTGCAGGAATAGGCCATTCGGCCCTTCGAGCCTGCACCGCCATTCGATATGATCATGGCTGATCATCCAACTCAGTATCCCATCCCTGCCTTCTCTCCATACCCCCTGATCCCTTTAGCCACAAGGGCCACATCTAACCCTCTTAAATATAGCCAATGAACTGGCGTCAATTACCTTCTGTGGCAGAGAATTCCACAGATTCACCACTCTCTGTGTAAAAAATGATTTTCTCATCTCGGTCCTAAAAGACTTCCCTCTTATCCTTAAACTGTGTCCCCTAGTTCTGGACTTCCCCAACATCGGGAATAATCTTCCTGCATCTAGCCTGTCCAACCCCTTAAGAATTTTGTAAGTTTCTATAAGATCCCCCCTCAATCTTCTAAATTCTAGCGTGTACAAGCCGAGTCTATCCAGTCTTTCTTCATATGGAAGTCCTGCCATCCCAGGAATGTTGGAATGGTTCTGAGTGGCACCAACTTCTAGAAGTAAACACATTTATTAATATTGAATATTTCATTTTTTTTATCATGAAAGAGTCTAATTCTACAATAACGATTAGTTTTGATTCCTGAAGAGTCTCCACCCCTGCAGGCACCGGATCTGGGAGCAGTTTTCCCAGTGCCAGTGTCAGGGAATATCAGCATATTCCTGCTCCAGTCCTGGTCTCCACGTGGAGAAGTGAAGGGGAGCGCTGGCAGATTCACCGCAAGAACTGTCAGCAAGTTGTGGAATTCCTCGTTGTGAAACGCATGGGTGGAAGTCCTGAAGCTGTTCATATTCACACAGGTAAATGCCGGCTGTTCACCGTGACACTGCTGGTGCAACCGGCAACACTCTGACCAGTGAATGCAAACAACGTTTAGATGTAACCGGATTGATACGTTTGTCCATTTGTCCCTGTCATGTCTCCCCCGACCGCCCTCAAGGTGGGAACTCTCCCACCAGTGTAAGTTCCACAGATGAAGGACTTCCTCTGGGATCTCAACCAAGTGAGGCATGGACCTGGTTCACTGGGTAACATTGAGCAACAGTGTCACTCGACAATCTCACCCCAGGCCCACAGAATCAATGAAGACAAATCTTTTCCCCAATTGTTTCATTGGGAGATTCATCGGGTGGAAGAAGTCTCACAATTCCCGCCATATTTCATCATTACACGTGACATTATTTACAGAGAAACATATTCCGTGTTCTCGCCCACTCACCTTTGATCCCATATATTTCATATCGTTTCAGGATCTGGCTCCTCGGATGTGTTTCGGTCAAAGTGAACAAACCTGACCATTTAAAGCTGTGTTTTTGTATTGCCAGATTAACAGTACGGTCGTCCACATCCACCTCCTGGTTCTTGCCTGCGTTTTCCCAGCCATTGCCCCACTGTCTGCTCCACAAGCCCTTGTTCCCGGCGCGGAGAGTTACCACTGTCTGTTTTCCCGGCCCTGAGTGTGATTCCCATTCCCAGACTACAGTTTCACTCCCAGGATTGTCCGGTCCTTTTAACACAATGTCGCCTCCATTATCCAAGAAATAAATCTGATTTCTGATTTCTGTTGGAAATAGGAAAAATGTAGGAATTAACATTTTAAGCACATTTCCTCCACTCCATGTCTGTAATTATTAATTTTGAATTTCATTTATTTCCAGAATGTTTTGATCTCCCACAGAACCTCCAGTGAGACGGACACAGTTTGTGAATAGATGGCTGGCTGGAGTAACCTGGCCTGATCCAGGGATACTTCATGACATGAGAAGAGTGAGTGGGAGAAAGACGGAGGTGGAAGGGCGTTTGTGTCGGGTCTCCAGCCGGTGTTCCCTATGACGGGGTTTCCTGATGTGGGTGGAGATCAGGCCGATCCTGTACACACCGCATCCCCGGCCCTTGTCGGACAGACCTGCAACAGAATAAACATGCTCCTGCCTCCCTGCCTGCTCCTCATTCCACAGTGATTTACAACATAGAACAGTTCAGCACAGGAACAAGCCCCTCGGCCCACAGGGTCTATGTCGAGCATAATGCCACGACCAACTCTTATCTGCCTACACATAATCCATATCTCTCCATTCCCTGCTTGTCCATGTGCCTATCCAAAAGAGATCCATATAGAACTCCACTGGTCACAGATTTCCTGCCTGAATATTGCCTTTTCCTCTGTTTTCTAGTCTGCCCATTCTGAATCCTGACAAACAATTCAATGTTAATCCCATGCTTATTAATCTTCAGCATCAGTCTATCATGGGGAACTTTACCAAGTGCCTTACTAAAATCACTGTAGACAATGCCACGTAAAAGTCATGCCTACTGTCTTTAATCCCCTCATCTATTTTGTTCCAAATGGGAGTCAATTCTATCCCAAAGAATCCTTTCCAATTGTTCCCTACCGTTGTCATGTGACTCGCAGTTCTTTAATTCGCTGAATTCTCTCTCTAAATAAATAAACCATTTAAACTCCTATTCCCAAACTGATCTTTCTGTCCTTGGCCTCCTCCATTGCCAGTGAGGCCACATGCAAACTGAAGAAATCTCACTTCATATTTCGCTTGGGAATCTGAAACTTAACGGTATGAACATTGAATTCTTGTCTTTCAGGCAACAAATCCGCAAACAATCCGCCCCACCTTTTTACTGACATATTTTTATTTATTTATTTTTTCCCCCCTTTTCCCTTGCTCCTCTCATCCCTGGAGTTATCTGACACCACACCTACATCCCCTAACTCCAGTTTCAGTTTCCTTCATTTATCCTTGTTTACCTTCTCCTTGTCTACCGTCTTGATTTTAATGTAAGTATAAGAAGCCTTGGAACTTTCTTTACTCCAAATCGCCACAGCCATTTTGTGGCTTATTTTCTCCCTTCTAATCGCCCGCTTGAGTTCTTTCGTCCTTGCTTTATATTCCTCAATGGCCCTCTCTGCTATCATATTCTTGAACCTTGCATGTGTTTCCTTTCTATTTTTGACCAAATTTACAAATTTATTTGGTCATCTCAGGTTCCCTTACTTTGCCAGCCTTATCTCTCCTCCTTACTGGAACTTGCCGGTCTTGAGTTTGGATCAACTGACCTTCAGACAATTGTCAATCTCAGACTTGGAGTAACTTAATAACAACTGCTCTAAGTCTACCTTACCAAGCTCCTGCCTAATAATGGTGTAATTTGCCCAAATTAATATCTTGTCGCACAGAACAGACTTATCCCTATTGAAACCAATCTTAAAACTTATGGAGTTGTATTCACTGTCTCCAAAATACTCTTTCACTAAAACATCAGTCACTTGGCCAGACTCATTTCCCAACACAAGGTCCATTTTGGATTCTTTTCTCACGTTGCACTATTCACAACTGTTACAAAACATCGTATTGGATATACCATTAGTCACCCCCCAAGACATCCATTTGTGTAAACTTTCAGTAATCTGTGTCCACATCTGTTCCTCTATTTCCTGCTCACTCTTGGGGGACCTCTCATACAATTCCGTTGAATTGCTTGCACCTTTCTTATTTTCACATTGCTCTACCCATATCACCTCAATGGACAAACCATCCGGAGTCCCCACTCTGAATGCCAACAAGATAGTTTCCCAGATTAATAGAGCAATTCCCCCATCTTTTTCCCATAGAAACACGGAACATTGAGCTGCTAGTCATGTCCCTATCACAACCATATTTCCACAATGACCACAACATCATAGTCCCCAACAGCGATCTGGGCTCTAAGTTCATCTACTTTACCCACACTGCTCCTTGCATTGAAATGAACATACCTCCACCCATCAGTTTCACTATATAACTTCACCTCCCTCTGTCTGTCCTTCCTTTGAGACTTACTTATCTTCATCTCCACCTTCCCATCACCCCCCTGCCTCTCCAGTTTAGCCCTCTTGGTAACACTAGTGCACCTCCCTGCAAACATATTGGTCCCCTCCATTTCAGATACAAACTATCCCTCTTGTAGAGGTGACGTCTGCCCCAGAAGAGATGCCAATGGCCGAATGATCTGGATCTGAATCTCTGCCCCCTGCACCAAGTCCTGAGCCATACATTCATCTGTCCTTTCTTCCTATTCCTACCTTCACTAACACATGGCACCGGGAGGAATCTGGAGATGATGAGCCCAGCGAGCCTTGATAAAGATCTGTGTGTGTTCTCTGGCCACAGGTGAGTTTGTGGAAGGGTTGGAGAGTTGTTGATGTAGTGAGACTCATGTCAGTGGTAGAGAAACTATCAGACTTCGTCCCTTTTCCTACCCATCCCATTTGTGCCAAAGTGCCCACCGCCTTCTGGCTGTTCACCTTCGTCCTTGAGAATGTCCCACAGTTGCTGGGAGCCATCCTGGACCCTGGCACCAGGGAGGCAACACACCATCCTGGAGTTTGGTTTGCTGCCACTGAATCACCAGTCTGACCCCCAAATATTCTGGGATTTGAATGGAATGGAATTGCTGGCTGGAGAAAGGGGTTGTGGTGGGACTGAAGACAATGGCTTTGGGATTCAAAGTGTTCAGTTGGGGGGGAATTCTGCTCATGCAGTCCTGGATGTCCCACGTGTACTCTGGGAATGTGGAGACTATGGAGGGGTCGAGGGAGGTGCTAGCGAGGTCAAGCTGGTGTCCACAGTCAACTTGTGGAAACAACGGTGAAACGTCTGCTGATGTCACCGAAGGGCAGCTTGAGGATGAGAAATAGGAGGGGTCCATGGTAGATTGTCGGAGGGTGCCCGAGGGAACTGTGCTGGAGCATGAAGTGAAGACATTGCGGGTAGTTCTTGGCCTGCGACTGGATCTATAAGTCAAGGGCAGTTCCACCCACCTGGACTGTGGTGGGGAGATGTTGGGGAGGATGGTGTGGACAACTATGTCACACTACTCACCGGGGGCCATTTCTGACTTTGAAAAGGACCATGTTGGTGCAGGGGAAGGGGAGGGAGGGAGCTAATGGGGGAGGCTCAGAAATGGAGCTCCAGCAAGGATGGTGTGGATTTGTGGGACGTGGAGAGGAAAGTGAGATTGACAATGGGGTGTGGGTTTACACGGACAATGATAAAGTAAAGCAAGGTGATTGTGACCGGTGAAGAGAAAGCACTTACTCTGTGTGGAAACAGGTCGAAGCAGGAAAACAAAGACACCGAACATCAAACCAGCTGGCAAACTGCTGCAGAAAAACCTGGGCCTCATTTTGTGGATTTGTGGATTCCCTGTGGGGAAAAAACATAGAATTTTAGACTGAGCCAGTTTGAGACACATATCTTCAGTGCATTTGGAGTCCACGTTGATAGCTCACGGAAGGTGGCAGCACAAGTAGTTAGGGTAGTGAAGAAGGCGTATGGTATGCTTGCCTTCAATGCTAAGGCATTGAATGTAAGATTGAGGAAGTGTCTCTTGTTTCTAAAGATAAAACTTCAATTGCAATACTTCTGTTCTGGTGCTGCTCACTGTGGGTCAAAGGCTGGATTATAAGGACAGGAACATTGTCCCATCTCCCACACACTGTTACTGTGCTGAGGAATGAAGCAACGATATGTCAACGATATGTCAAAGTGTGGTCCATCAGGGAATGTTGCCACCTGACCCACTCCAGACTGCAGGAAAACGTGCTGAGGGACGCACTGAAGCTTGGTGCAACCAACATACAAACTCTGGGGGAGGACCACTGTCTAGGGACCTTCTCCTGCTGGACATTGAGGGATGAGTCTGGTGGGAACACCCCTCATACAAGGGAAGGGATATCACCACAGGGGGCCACATGAGTGTTAAGGGTGTTTATTGTAAAGATTAATGCTAATGCTGTCGACTATGACACTATTGAATGTAGAGACACTGAAAGTGTCTGAAGATGTTTTTATGTTTTAGATTTGTATAAAACAAGGAACTGCAGATTCTGGTTAACCGAGGAAAGACACAAAATAATGGAGTCTCAGCAGGTCAGGCAGCATCACAGGAGAACATGGCCAGGTGATGTTTTGGGTCAGGACCGTTTTCTTCAAAAATAGTTTTGTAAATTGTTTTTATTCTGCTAAAGTTTATTTTTAAAATTTAAAGGAAATGTGGGGTTAGAAGGGCACAAGGTGTAATTATTGTGTTTTCCAAGCTCATTCAGATCAAATAGATCTGACAGATCCCAAGAACAATGAGGGATTCTGCGTTTCCCCATATCACATTCAGGCCCTGAAGCAAAATTCAGAGCAATGGTGAAGGCTGCATTAAGAGCTTTTATGCAATTCAACCACAATGATTCGTCTATTTTGAGCTGTGGGCTGTTTTTACCTCCTGATTTTTTTCTCAACTAAGGGGAGTGGGAGGCAACCGTGGCTGACAAGTGAAGTTAGGGATAGAATAAAACTAAAAGAAAAGATGTATAACACAGCAAAGAGTAGCCGGAAGACAGAGGATTGGGAAACTTTCATAGGACAACAGAAGGAAACAAAACGGGCAATACGGGCTGAAAAGATGAAGTACGAAGGGAAGCTGGCCAGGAATATAAAGAAGGACAGTAAAAGCTTCTTTAGATATGTTAAGGGAAAAAGAATAGCAAAGACAAATGTGGGTCCCTTGAAGGCAGACACGGGTGAAATTATTATGGGCAACAAGGAAATGGCAGAAGAGTTGAATAGGTACTTCGGATCTGTCTTCACTAAGGAAGACACAAACAATCTCCCAGGAGTATTGGAGGACAGAGGATCTAAGGGGGTAGAGGAACTGAAAGACATTTTCATTAGGCGAAAAATAGTATTGGGTAGGCTTATGGGACTGAAGGATGATAAATCCCCTGGGCCTGATGGTCTGCATCCCAGGATCCTCAGGGAGGTGGCTCTAGAAATAGTGGACGCATTGGTGATCATTTTCCAATGTTCAATTGATTCAGGATCAGTTCTTGTGGATTGGAGGATAGCTAATTTCATCCCACTTTTCAAGAAAGGAGCGAGAGAGTAAGTGGGGAATTACAGACCAGTTAGCCTGACTTCAGTGGTGGGAAAGATGCTGGAGTCAATTATTAAAGAGGTAATAATGGGGCACATCTCGGAACCGCAAACGCTCAGCATAGGAGCACCGCAAGGCTGTGTACTCTCTCCTCTCCTCTACTCTCTCTACACCAATGACTGCACCTCCACTGACACCTCTGTCAAGCTTCTCAAGTTTGCGGACGACACAACCCTGATTGGACAGATTCAGGATGGGGAAGAATCTGCCTACAGACAGGAAGTGACACAGCTGGCGTCCTGGTGCCATCGCAACAACCTGGAGCTCAATGCTCATAAGACAGTGGAATTGATTGTAGACTTTAGGAGAGCTCCCCCTCCCCTCACCCCACTCGCCATCAACAACACCACAGTCACATCTGTGGAGTCTTTTAAGTTCCTGGGAACCATCATCTCCAAGGACCATAAGTGGGGGGCTACCATGGACTCCACAGTCAAAAAGGCACAACAGAGGATGTACTTCCTGCGGCAGCTGAGGAAACACAATCTGCCACAGGCAATGATGGTCCAATTCTACACGACCATCGTAGAGTCTGTCCTTACCTTCTCCATCATGGTCTGGTTTGGCTCAGCCACCAAGCACGACACCTGGAGGCTGCAGCAAATCGTCCGAGCAGCAGAGAAGGTTATTGGCTGTAACCTTCCCTCCATTGATGAACTGTACACTGCAAGGGCCAGGAAGCGAGCGGGCAAGATCATCTCTGACCCCTCTCACCCTGGCCACAAACTCTTTGAATCACTTCCCTCTGGAAGGCGACTCCGGATTGTCAAAGCTGCCACAACCAGACATAAAAACAATTTTTATCCACGAGTAGTTGCTCTACTCAACAGCCAAAAATCTGTAGCCTCCCTTTGATCTGGTATTTTGTTGGTTCACATGCTTGATCAACGGTGTTTTATCATTAATGTTTTATTATTATTAATGTTTAGTGTTTTCTGAGTCATTCGTAACTGTCACTGTATGTCATGTTGTTACTTGTGGGCGGAGCACCAAGGTAAATTCCTTGTATGTGAATACTTGGCCAATAAACTTACTTACTTATTGAAACATGCAAAAGAGGAGCAGGTCGATTATTTGGCACATTGAGCCCGTTCCGTCATTCAACACAACCTTCTCTGTCAACCCCATATTACAATTCTCTCCCTATAATTATTGATGCCATTTGTGTCAAGAAAAAACCTATCCCCTACTTAACTGGATTCGTTTACTAGTCATCTACCATTTTTTCCGTGGGGTGAATTTTAAAGGCTCACTATATTCAGAATGAAGACATTTTTCCACATCTCAGCCCTTCAGGTCTTAAGTCTGCGACCCCTTGTTCTAGATCCTCCAGTCACCGAAAAAAATCCTTTACAAATGGAGTTTGTCTCGCTCTGCCTGAATTCTGACTGATTTAGTGAGGTCCCGTTCATGTCTTCCAGACTCCAGTGACTACTGGCCCAGTGGCTCCTCCTCACCTCACACGTTAGCCCTGCTATTCCAAGAATCAGTCTGGTCAGCTTTGGCTGAATTCCTTCTGTGGCAGGAAAACCCTTTCTTGGGTATATAATCTAACAATTACAGCACAGAAACAGGCCATTTCGGCCCTTCTAGTCCATGCCGAAAACTGACTCTCACCTAGTCCCATCTACCTGTACTCAGACCATAACCCTCCATTCCTTTCCCGTCCATATACCTATCAAATTTATTTTTAAATGATAAATTCGAACCTGCCTCCACCTCTTCCACTGGAAGCTCATTCCACACAGCTACCACTCTCTGAGTAAAGAGGTTCCCCCTCATGTTTCCCCTAAACTTTTGTCCCTTAATTCTCAAGTCATGTCCTCTTGTTTGAATCTTCCCTACTACCAGTGGGAAAAGCTTATCCACGTCAACTCTGCCTATCCTCATCATTTTAAAGACCTCTATCAAGTCCCCCCTTAACCTTCTGCGCTCCAAAGAATAAAGCCCTAACTTGTTCAACCTTTCTCTGTAACTTAGTTGCTGAAACCCAGGCAACATTCTAGTAAATCTCCTCTGTACTCTCTCTATTTTGTTGACATCTTTCCTATAATTTGGCGACCAAAATTGTACACCATATTCCAGAATTGGCCTCACCAATGCCTTGTACAATTTTAACATTACATCCCAACTTCTATACTCAATGCTCTGATTTCTAAAGGCCAGCACACCAAAAGCTTTCTTTACCACCGTATCTACATGAGATTCCAACTTCAGGGAACTATGCACAGTTATTTCTAGATCCCTCTGTTCTACTGCATTCCTCAATTCTCTACCATTTACCATGTACGTCCTATTTTGATTTGTCCTGCCGAGATGTAGCACCTCACACTTATCAGCATTAAACTCCATCTGCCATCTTTCAGCCCACTCTTCCAAATGCCCTAAATCTCTCTGTAGACTTTGAAAATCTACTTCATTATCCACAACACCACCAATCTTAGTATCATCTGCATACTTACTAATCCAATTTACCACACCATCATCCAGATCATTGATGTATATGACAAACAACAGTGGACCCAACACAGATCCCTGAGGCACCCCACTAGTCACCGGCCTCCAACCTGACAAACAGTTATCCACCATTACTCTCTGGTATCTCCCATTCAGCCACTGTTGAATCCATCTTGCTACTCCACTATTAATACCCAACAATTCTGAACCAACCTTCCATGTGGAACCTTGTCAAAGGCCTTACTGAAGTCCATATAGACAACATCCACCGCTTTACCCTCATCAATTTCCCTAGTAACCTCTTCAAAAAATTCAAGAAGATTAGTCAAACATGACCTTCCAGGCACAAATCCATGTTGGCTGTTCCTAATCAGACCCTGTTTATCCAGATGATTATATATATTATCTCTAAGTATCCTTTCCATTAATTTGCCCACCACTGACGTCAAACTAACAGGTCTATAATTGCTAGGTTTACTCTTAGAACCCTTTTAAAACAATGGAACAACATGCGCAGTACGCCAATCCTCCGGCACCATTCCCGTTTCTAATGACATTTGAAATATTTCTGTCATAGCCCCTGCTATTTCTACACTAACTTCCCTCAATATCCTGTCAGGACCTGGAGACTTGTCCATTTTTATATTTTTCAAAAGTGTCCGCACCTCCTCTTCTTTGAATCTCATAGTTTCCATAGCTACTCTAATTGTTTCCCTTACCTCACATAATTCAATATCCTTCTCCTTGGTGAATACCGAAGAAAAGAAATTGTTCAATATCTCCCCCATCTCTTTTGGCTCTGCACATAGCTGTCCACTCTGACACTCTAACGGACCAATTTTATCCCTCGTTATCCTTTTGCTATTAATATAGCTGTAGAAACCCTTTGGATTTACTTTCACCTTACTTGCCAAAGCAACCTCATATCTTCTTTCAGCTTTTCTAATTTCTCTCTTAAGATTCTATTTACATTCTTTATATTCTTCAAGCAACTCATTTACCCCATGCTGCCTATAATTATTGTAGATCTCTCTCTTTTTCTGAACCGTGTCCAATTTCCCTTGAAAACCATGGCTCTTTCCAATTATTACTCTTTCCTTTCAACCGAACAGGGACATAAAGATTCTGTACTCTTAAAATTTCACTTTAAATATCCTCCATTTCTCTTCTACATCCTTCCCATAAAACAAAATGTCCCAATTCACTCCTTTTAAATCCTTTCGCATCTCCTCAAAGTTAGCCTTTCTCCAATCAAAAATCTCAACCCTAGGTCCATTTTCTGACCCTCTCCATAATTATATTGAAACTAATGGTATTGTGATCACTGGACCCAAAGTGCTCCCCGACACATACCTCCGCCACCTGCCCTGTCTCATTTCCTAACAGGAGGTCCAGCACTGCCCCTTCTCTAGTAGGTACCTCTATGTATTGCTGCAAAAAACTATCCTGCACATATTTTACAAACTCCAAACCATCCAGCCCTTTTACAGAATGTGTTTCCCAGTCTATGTGTGGAAAATTGAAATCACCCACAATCACTACCTCGTGCTTACTACTAATATCTGCTATCTCCTTACATATTTGCTCTTCCAATTCTTGCTCCCCATTAGGCGGTCTATAATACACCCCTATAAGTGTTGCTACACCTTTCCCATTTCTTTGTTCCACCCAAATAGCCTCCCTAGACGAGCCCTCTAATCTATCCAGCCAAAGCACTGCTGTAATATCTTCCCTGACAAGCAATGCAACACCTCCACCTCTTGCCCCTCCAATTCTATCACAGCTGAAGCAACGAAATCCTGGAATATTTAGTTTCCAATCACAGCCATCCTGCAACCATGTTTCACTAATCGCCACAACATCATACTTCCAGGTGTCAATCCAGGCTCTAAGCTCATCCACCTTTCTTACAATGCTCCTAGCATTAAAATAGACACATTTAAGAAACCCACCACCTCTTATTCTCTGTTTATTATCTTTTTCTTCTTTCTCCCCTGCATGTTGGGTCTGAGTGCTTCCCTTCTCTGCCTCCTGCCTCACACACCGTCTACTAGCTTTCTCTATTTGAGTCCCTCCCCCCAACCGTTCTAGTTTAAAATCTCTCCAATAGCGTTTGCAAATCTCGCCACCAGGATATTGATTCCCCTCGGGTTCAAGTGCAACCCATCCTTTTTGTACAGGTCACACCTTCCCCAAAAGTGGTCCCAATGATCCAGAAACTTGAATCCCTGCACTCTGCACCAGTCCCTCAGCCACAAATTTATCCTCCACCTCACTCGATTCCTACTCTCACTGTCACGTGGCACAGGCAGTAATCCTGAGATTGTTACTTTTGCGGTCCTTCTCCTTAACTCTCTTCCTAACTCCCTAGATTCTCCTTTCAGGACCTCTTCTCTTTTTCTCCCTATGTCATTGGGACCTATATGTACCACGACCTCAGGCTCCTCTCCCTCCCATTTCAGGATATCTTGGACACGTTCAGACACATCCCAGACCCTGGCACCAGGGAGGCAAACTACCATCCGGGTCTCCTGACTGCGTCCACAGAATCGCCTATCTGATCCTTAGTGGGTAAGGAGAACAAAACAGCACACAAGGGGTGGTCGCAGGAATATCCTGTAATATGGCAACAAGACATCTTGTTACTGTGCTCAAAAACTCCAGAAGATAAGACTAACAAATATCACTTGCCTACTTACTGCATGCTGTATCACATGTCTGCTTTCAGTGATTAGTGCACAAAGACGCAGATATCTTTATCAATATTTCTGAATCAATCACAATTCCTATAGTTCTCAGTCTTTCTGTTTATCCACAATATTATGGATAGGAAATGTATGGACATGGGTTAGGTGCAGGCAGTTGGGACTGGCTCAGATACACAAATTGGTCAGCATGTATGCATTGGGCCAATGGGCCTATTTCCATGCTGTACACCTCTATGACTCTATGCTGCATCTGTGTGTATATTTGGACACTAGCTCAACTGACTGGGAGGAGCCGGCCAAAATTGACTGGAAAGATACACTAGCAGGGATGACAGTGGAACAAAAATGGCAGGTGTTTCCAGGAATAAGGTGCAGGATCAGTTAATTCCTAGCAGGAAGAAAGATTCCAAGGGGAGAAAGGGACAACCATGGCTGACAAGGGACGTCATGGACAGTATAAAAATTAAAGCGAAGAAGTACAACGTAGCAAAGATGAGCGGGAAGCAAGAGGATTGGTTAATGTTTAAAGAACAACAGAAGATAACCAAAAAGACAATACGGGGAGAAAAGATGAGGTACGAAGGTAAGCTAGCCAAGAATATAAAGCAGGATAGTAAAAGCTTCTTTAGGTATGTGAAGAGGAAAAAATTAGTTAAGACCAAAGTTGGAGCCTTGTAGACTGAAAAAGGTGAATTTATTATGGGGAACAAGGAAATGGCAGATGAGTTGAACAGGTACTAAGGAGGACACAAACAATCTTCCTGATATAGTAGTGGCCAGAGGATCTGGGGTGATGGAGGAACTGAAGGAAATCCACATTAGGCAGGAAATGGTGTTGGATAGATGGATGGGACTGAAGGCTGATAAATCCCCAGGGCCTGATGGTCTGCATCCCAGGGTACTTAAGGAAGTGGCTCTAGAAATCGTGGATGCATTGGTGACAATTTTCCAATGTTCTATAGACTCAGGATCAGTTCCTGTGGATTGGAGGGTAGCTAATGTTATCCCACTTTTTAAGAAAGGCGGGAGAGAGAAAACTGGGAATTATAGACCAGTTAGCCTGAGACGTTGCTGGAGTCAATTATAAAAGATGAGATAGCCGCATATTTGGATAGCAGTAACAGGATAGGTCCGAGTGAGCATGGATTTACGAAGGGGAAATCATGCTTGACTAATCTTCTGGAATTTTTTGAAGATGTAACTAGGAAAATGGACAAGGGAGAGCCAGTGGATGTAGTGTGCCTGGACTTTCAGAAAGCATTTGATAAGGTCCCACATAGGAGATTAGTGGGCACAATTAGGGCACATGGTATTGGGGGTAGAGTGCTGACATGGATAGAGAAGTGTTTGGCAGACAGGAAACAACGAGTAGGGATTAACGGGCCCCTTTCAGAATGGCAGGCAGTAACTAGTTGGGTACCGCAAGGCTCGGTGCTGGGACCGCAGCTATTTACAATATACATCAATGATTTGGATGAAGGGATTCAAAGTAACATTAGCAAATTTGCAAATGACACAAAGCTGGGTGGCAGTGTGAACTGTGAGGAGGATGCTATGAGAATGCAGGGTGACTTGGACAGGTTGGGAGAGTGGGCAGATGCATGGCAGATGAAGTTTAATGCAGATAAATGTGAGGTTATCCACTTTGGTAGCAAAAACAGCAAGGCAGATTACTATCTAAATTTTGATTTGATTTGATTTGATTTGATATCTTTTTATTTCGAACGATTAAAAAAAGAAGAAAAGAATAGATGAAAATGAATAATAAATAAAGGAAAATTATATATATACATATATATATACATAAATACATACACACATACATACATATACATGTACATATATACACACATACACACACATATACACACACACACACAACACACACGTACATACATAAATTAAAAAATCAAAAGCCAATTTCAACATAATACACATTAGACTCGTTCGAAAAGGGATAGGAAGAAGACTATGCTTGTCAAGTCCTACCCCCATTCTTCACCATTAACAAATGCAATTCAATAAAATTAACTAAACAGACAATTCAAATAAAACGACTCCAATCAAGCTATTAAGAAAAAAAGAATAAAAAAAGAAAAGAACAAAAGGAACAAGCACCATTAACATCTGTGAGATTTACGTTCTCCTTCCTCATTACTGTACTTTTCAAAGATATATCTTTTGTACATTTTTTTAAATTGCATTATATTCATACTTTGTTTAATCGTTTCGTCAAGACCATTCCACAAAACCACCCCCCAAATGGAAATACACATACTTTTTAAATTGGTCCGAGCATAATGCTGTTTCAAGTTTAGTTTCCCTCTAAAGTTATAACCCCCCTCTCTGTCTTTGAACAGTTTTTGTATGTTTACAGGTAGCAGTTTATTTTTTGCTTTATAAATTATTTGTGCAGTCTTAAATTCTACCAGATCCTTAATCTTTAAGGTGTGTAATTTTAAATACAGTATATTGGTGTGTTCATGATATCCTACATTGTTTACTATACGAATAGCTCTTTTTTGTAGTGTGCTTAGTGATTGTAAGGTGGTTTTGTAGGTGTTGCCCCATACTTCCACACAGTAATTTAAATATGGTAACACAAGTGAGCTGTACAGAATATACAGTGCTCTCTCATTCAAAACATGCCTTGCTTTCCCCATCACTCCAATACTCCGTGCTACTTTTGCTCTCACATGTTTTATATGGGGTTTCCAGCAGATTTTGTGATCAAGAATCACACCCAGAAATTTATTTTCATACACTCTTTCTATTTCAACATTATTTATCATTACTTTTACTTGTGTATTTATTTTGCGTTTTCCAAACAGCATAGGTTTGGTTTTGTTTAAATTTAATGAGAATTTATTCAAATCAAACCATGTTTTTAGTTTACTCATTTCTGCTGTGACCACCTCCAAAAGCTGCTGCAAATTGTCCCCATCACAGAAAATATTAGTGTCATCTGCAAATAACACAAATTTCAAGAGGTTTGACACCCTACATATATCATTAATATACAAAATAAATAATTTGGGGCCCAAAACCGACCCCTGTGGGACTTCACAAGTTATTTCTAAGCATGTTGATTTGCAGACCCCTATTTGCACAAACTGATGTCTTTTACTTATGTAGCTTCTCATCCACTAGTACAACACCTCTGATTCCATACTTTCCAGTTTTTTGATTAGCAAATGATGATCAATTGTATCGAATGCTTTTTTCAAATCTATAAATACACCCACTGCATATTTCTTGTTATCTATAGAACTGGTAATGTCTTCAATTAACTCCATTAATGCCATGGATGTCGATCTGTTTGACCTGAATCCATATTGACTATCAACTAGCAATTCGTGCTTCTCGATAAAGTTATCTCATCTACTTACATACAGTTTTTCTAATATTTTTGAGAACTGAGAGAGTAACGACACCGGCCTGTAATTTGTAAATTGATTTCTGTCTCCAGCTTTGTATAGTAGGATGACTTTGGCAGTTTTCATTTTACATGGAAATACACCAGTTTTGAAAGATAAATTACAAATATAAGTTAAGGGTTTTACAATTACACCAATGACTACGTTGATTATAGCCATATCAATGTCATCCCAGTCTGTAGACCTTTTATTCTTACAATTACTAACAATGTCAATAATCTCCTTTTCATCAGCTGCATTCAAAAACATTGAGTTTGGGTTGCTGTCTAACAAATCCACAACCTTCCCCTCACCTTCTTCTGACTGTGGATTATCGATTTCTTCTGCCAAAATTTGTTAAACCCATTAACCACATATTTCATATCGCTTACAGTTGTATCATTGTCTTCAAAATACTGAGGGTAGTTTATATTCATTGATCCATTACTGATAATATTATTTAACACATTCCATATGCCCTTAATATTATTTTTATTATCGTTTAATATTTTATTATAATAATCTTTCTTGCATGTCCTCATAATACTAGTCAATTTGTTTTTATATCTTTTGTATTTACTTTCTGCTTCTATAGTTCTGAATTTTATGAATTCTTTATACAAGATATTCTTTTTTTTGCATGCATTTTGTAGTCCTTTTGTCATCCATGGCCTATCTATATATTTCTGCTTCTTGTTGTGTTGTTTCAAAGGACAGTGTTCATCATATAATGATTTAAATATTATCAGGAATGTTTCATATGCTTTGTTGGTATCAGTCTCTTTAAACACCTGTTTCCAATTTTGGGTCAGTAATACATTTCTAAATTTATTTATAGATTCTTCTGTTCTTACTCTCCTGTATCTAATCTTATTAACATCCTTACACTTAACATAATCACAAACAAACATTACAAAAACCGGCAGATGGTCACTGATGTCATTTAGTAGTAACCCACTCTTTATGCTGTTGTCCATACTGTCTATTAAATGGCGTCAAGTTGGGAAAAGGGGAAGTACAACGGGATCTGGGGGTCCTTGTTCAACAGTCTATGAATGTAAGCATATAGGTACAGCAGGCAGTGAAGAAAGCAAATGGCATGTTGGCCTTTATAACAAGAGGAGTTCAATATAGGAGCAAGAGATCCTTCTGCAGTTGTACAGAGCCCTAGTGAGACCACACCTGGAGTATTGTGTGCAGTTTTGGTCCCCTAATTTGAGGAAGGACATTCTTGCTATTGAGGGAATGCAGCGTAGGTTTATAAGGTTAATTTGACGCAATTTAGATAGTAATCTGCCTTCCTGTTTTTGATACCAAAGTGGATAACCTCACATTTATCCGCTTTAAACTTCATCTGCCATACATCTCTCCACTCCCCCAACCTGTCCAAGTCACCCTGCATTCTCATAGCATCCTCCTCACAGTTCACACTGACACCCAGCCTTGTGTCATCTGCAAATTTGCTAATGTTACTTTGAATCCCTTCATCCAAATCATTGATGTATATTGTAAATAGTTGTGGTCCCAGCACCGAGCCTTGCCGTACCCCATTAGTCACTACCTGCCATTCTGAAAGGGACACGCTAATCCCTACTCTTTGTTTCCTGTTTGCCAACCAATTCTCTATCCATGTCAGCACTCTACCCCCAATACCATGTGCCCTAATTTTGCCCACTAATCTCCTATGTGGGACCTTATCAAATGCTTTCTAAAAGTCCAGGTACACTACATCCACTGGCTCTCGCATGTCCATTTTCCTAATTACATTCTCAAAGAATTCCAGAAGATTTAGTCAAGCATGGTTTCCCTTTCGTAAATCCATGCTGACTTGGACCGATCCTGTTACTGCTATCCAAATGTGCGGCTATCTCATCTTTTATAATTGACTCCAGCATCTACCCCACCACCGATGTCAGGCTAACTGGTCTATAATTCCGTTTTCTCTCTCCCGCCTTTCTTAAAAAGTGGGATAACAGTAGCTACCCTCCAATCCACAGGAACTGATCCTGAATCTATTAAACATAGGAAAAAAAATAGAATCATTTGAAAGAAAAATAACATTAGCTTTATTCATTGGAAAGAATAAACTGAATTTGAATAGTCAAGAGAAACACCACTATTTTAGATTTTAATCGGTCGGATGTAGCAAAAACAATGACATTTGTTCCCTTTTTAGTGAAGACACCATCATTGTAATAGGAGAACACATTTCACAATAACATTTGAAGAAGTACATCAGTTTTGCAAACTACATTTCAATCATTTAATCCCGTTCATTTAATCCACTATTACCAATGAAGAATAATGTCTGAAGTTTACTGACCTTCTGCAGAGGAACTTGTGTGGAATTCTGGAGAAGCAGCAACGTGGCTTTGAGCCCAGCACAGGACAAGCTGAGGTTCCCTCACATTGCACAGTAACTGACACTGCCTCTTGTCAAACTAAATGACACTCCCCCTCCAGCTCAGGTTTCCGGCACCACTGGTGTTGATACATAGATACATAGATACATAGAAAATAGGTGCAGGAGTAGGCCATTCGGCCCTTCGAGCCTGCACCGCCATTCAATATGATCATGGCTGATCATCCAACTCAGTATCCCGTACCTGCCTTCTCTCCATACCCCCTGATCCCTATAGCCCAATGAACTGGCCTCAACTACCCTCTGTGGCAGAGAGTTCCAGAGATTCACCACTCTCTGTGTGAAAAAGTTTTTCCTCATCTCGATCTTAAAGGATTTCCCCCTTATCCTTAAGCTGTGACCCCTTGTCCTGGACTTCCCCAACATCGGGAACAATCTTCCTGCATCTAGCCTGTCCAACCCCATAAGAATTTTGTACGTTTCTATAAGATCCCCTCTCAATCTCCTAAATTCTAGCGAGTACAAGCCGAGTCTATCCAGTCTTTCTTCATATGAAAGTCCTGACATCCCAGGAATCAGTCTGGTGAACCTTCTCTGCACTCCCTCTATGGCTATAATGTCCTTCCTCAGATTTGGAGACCAAAACTGTACGCAATACTCCAGGTGTGGTCTCACCAAGACCCTGTACAACTGCAGTAGAACCTCCCTGCTCCTATACTCAAATCCTTTTGCTATGAAAGCTAACATACCATTCGCCTTCTTCACTGCCTGCTGCACCAGCATGCCTACTTTCAATGACTGGTGTACCATGACACCCAGGTCTCGCTGCATCTCCCCTTTTCCAAATCGTCCACCGTTTAGATAATAGAAATGGGTTCAGATATATAATTATACCACAAATAAAGATTCCATCTGGAATCGAACTTGCACCTTTGCGATTTTGAACATTTTGAATGGATCTCAAATGGGAGAGCTCCAGGTGCTTTGCTGCATCCTGCTGGGCCTGATGTTCCACGAGAGAGTACATGCAATCCAGGAAGGTCCTGCCATTTCATGATGAAAAAACCTCCATAGAGGGTTGTGTTCATTAAACATGCTGGCAATTCCATTGCACCCATTAGGATAAACTGAACCATTCCTGGAGAGAGGATTGGCCCTGGTGAAAGGAGAAAGAACATACTTTTTCCTCACTTCCCTCTTCATGGGAACGAGCCCACAGATTACACCATGGGAAGCTTTCACTGTCCTAATGAATGCCCACCATTATTGGTCAGCTGAGCAAAATCTCGAATGACATTAAAAGAAGCAAGAGTACAGAGTGTACACTGGGTGTGGACCTCAGCATCCATCATTGGGAGTGGCTTGGTCACACGACCACTCACTGAGATGGCTGAACCCTGAAGGATGTGTCTACCAGGCTCTTTCTACAGCAGGTAGAGAATGAGCAAACACAAGGGATTGACCTACTTGACCTCCTCCTCTCCTGTCCACCTGCAACAGGTGAATCTGTTGACCATGGCTTTGGCAGAAATCAGAAGACCATTGCACAGTTCTCATTGAGGACAATGTTTTCTCATTACACCAAAGTCATCCCATATTGCTCTGACTGGCACAACAGTTTTGGATGTCATCTTCCCAAAGGAGCTGCAGAGGCTGAGACATTGACTATGTTCAAGGTAGAGGATGATTGACTATAAACTCAACAGAAGTCAGGAGACGTGGGGAAAGTGGGAAGGTGGTGTTGAGACCAATATTGGATCAGCTGTATGGGCCTGAAAAATTGTGCTCCCTCAGACTTTATTCCTTGGAGTGCAGGAGGCTGTGATAGTTGAATTGTTGAGGGGAATAGATAGGCTGAATGAACAGAGCCTTTTACCCAGTGTGGGGGTATCAAGAACCAGAGGACACGGTTTTGAGGTGAGATGATAAGGTTTAATATGAACACGAAGGGCATCCTTTACATTCAAAGGATAAAGGATTCAAACAAGAGGAGTTGAGTATAGAAGCAAAGAGATCCTTCTGCAGTTGTAGGGCCCTAGTGAGACCACACCTGGAGTATTGTGTGCAGTTTTGGTCCCCTAATTTGAGGAAGGACATTCTTGCTATTGAGGGAGTGCAGCACAGGTTTACAAGGTTAATTCCCGGGATGGCGGGACTGTCATATGCTGAGAGAATGGAGCGGCTGGGCTTGTATACTCTGAAGTTTAGAAGGATGAGAGTGGATCTTATTGAAACATATAAGATTATTAAGGGTTTGGACACGCTAGAGGCAGGAAACATGTTCCTGATGTGGGGAGAGTCCAGAACCAGAGACCACAGTTTAAGAATAAGGGGCAAGCCATTTAGAACGGATATGAGGAAAAACTTTTTCACACAGCGGGTTGTGAATATGTGGAATTCTCTGCCTCAGAGGGTTGTGGAGGCCGGTTTGCTGGATGCTTTCAAGAGAGAGCTAGATAGGGCTCTTGAAGATAGTAGAGTCAGGGGATATGGGGAGAAGGCAGGAACAGGGTACTGATTGTGGATGATCAGCCATGATCACATTGAATGGCGGTGCTGGCTTAAGGGCCGTATGGCCTACTCCTGCACCTATTGTCTATAAAGGGTAGTAGGTATAGAAACATAGAAACATAGAAAATAGGTGCAGGAGTAGGCCATTCGGCTCTTCGAGCCTGCACCGCCATTCAATATGATCATGGCTGATCATCCAACTCAGTATCCCTTACCTGCCTTCTCTCCATATCCCCTGATCCCCTTAGCCACAAGGGCCACATCTAACTCCCTCTTAAATATAGCCAATGAACTGGCCTCAACTATCCTCTGTGGCAGAGAGTTCCAGAGATTCACCACTCTCTGTGTGAAAAAGTTTTTCCTCATCTCGGTCTCAAAGGATTTCCCCCTTATCCTTAAGCTGTGACCCCTTGTGCTGGACTTCCCCAACATCGGGAACAATCTTCCTGCAGCTAGCCTGTCCAACCCCATAAGAATTTTGTACGTTTCTATAAGATCCCCTCTCAATCTCCTAAATTCTAGCGAGTATAAGCCAAGTCTATCCAGTCTTTCCTCATATGAAAGTCCTGACATCCCAGGAATCAGTCTGGTGAACCTTCTCTGCACTCCCTCTATGGCTATAATGTCCTTCCTCAGATTTGGAGACCAAAACTGTACGCAATATGTGATGAGCTGCCAGAGTTTAGAACGTGAGAGTTGAAGCAAGCACTAAAATTTCAATTAAAAGACACTTGAACAGGTTCATGGAAAGGAAAGGTTTAGAGGGATATGGGGCAAATGGAACTAAGTTTGATGAGGAAACTAGGTCAGCATTGACGAGTTGCAGCTGTTTCTGTGCTGTACGACTCTGTGGGTCCATGACTCTGACTAAGTCCTGATAGCTGTGTGAGAGCATCTTCACCAAAAGTATTGCAGAACTTCAAGAAGGCAACTCTTCTCCAAGGTAGTTAGGGATGGATAATAAATATTGACTTTGATGCTGATATTAGTAAAAACTAATTGGAATAAAACTTCTCCTTTGCACCATACTGTAGATTATCTGCCACAATTTATCCCAATCACTGACAAACACAGATACTTGAGCTGCTCTGTCTTTTAGTTACTATCCTTATAATAAATGCATCCTCAGCACACACAGATATGTTCTGTTCTCACGTATTTAAAAAAAATTACACAATAGAATTATACAGAATAACTTTTAAATGTAAAGGGTAAATAGAGAAGTTGTATCTGAAGTTGTATCATCAGCGTAAAAGAGGAAGGATCTGTGTTATGCCATGTTTACACTTCTGCTTGCACCAGATAAGACAATGTGATGATCCCAGTGTTTAGAACGTGAGAGTGACAGACAGTGTGGGTTGGAGGGGGAGATGAGACAGATTCAGGAGCTGGGGAAAAATATCAAAACAGAGGGTTAGCAGCAATAAAAATGAATTGTATTTCTCTGCAGAATTCACACAATATGAGGGAATTCAGATTCAGATTCAGATTCAACTTTATTGTCGTTGTGCAGTGTACAGTACAGAGACAACGAAATGCAGTTAGCATCTCCCTAGAAGAGCGACATAAATATGAGCAATAAAGAAATCTAATAAATCCTGGTGGGAGGAGTGTCTGGGGGGGGGGTGATTGGCAGTCACCGAGGTACAGTGTTGAGTAGTGTAACAGCCGCAGGGAAGAAGCTGTTCCTGGACCTGCTGGTCCGGCAACGGAGAGACCTGTAGCGCCTCCCGGATGGTAGGAGGGTAAACAGTCTGTGGTTGGGGTGAGAGCAGTCCTTGATGATGCTGAGCGCCCTTCGCAGACAACGCTTGCTTTGGACACTCAATGGAGGGGAGTGAGGAACCGGTGATGCGTTGGGCAATTTTCACCAACCTCTGCAGTGCTTTCCGGTCGGAGACAGAGCAGTTGCCATACCATACTGTGATGCAGTTGGTAAGGATGCTCTCGATGGTGCAGCGGTAGAAGTTCACCAAAATCTGAGGAGACAGATGGACCTTCTTTAGTCTCCTCAGGAAGAAGAGACGCTGGTGAGCCTTCTTGACCAGAGTTGAGGTATTGTGGGTCCAAGAGAGGTCATCGGAGATGTTGATCCCCAGGAACCTGAAGCTGGAAATACGTTCCACCTCCGTCCTGTTAATGTGGATGGGGGTGTGCGTGCCGCCCCTAGACTTCCTGAAGTCTACAATGAGCTCCTTGGTCTTCTTGGAGTTAAGGGCCAGGTTGTTGTCAGCGCACCATGCTGCTAGGAGCTGGACCTCCTCCCTATAGGCCGACTCATCATTGTTAGTGATGAGGCCAATCACCGTTGTATCATCTGCATACTTGATGATGGTGTTAGTACCATGTACAGGTGTGCAGTCATAGGTGAATAGGGAGTAGAGGAGGGGACTCAGCACACAGGGTGAGGGTTGAAGAGGTGTGCTTGTCTAACCTAACAGATGGGTCTGTTCGTTAGAAAGTCCAGTATGCAGTTGCAGAGGGAGGGGGCGATGCCTAGGTCACCGAGTTTGGTGATCAGTTTATAGGGTATGATGGTGTTGAATGCTGAGCTGTAATCGATGAACAGCATTCTTACGTAAGTGTCCCTTTTTATTGTCTATAACTTTTATTTGGAGGTCTATTCTTTCTATGTGGGGGGTGGGGGGGGGACTGTTTTAACCCCAGTTCTACCTGGTCGGAGATGCGGTTTTCCTCCAAATCGCATCTTCGCTCTCCCCATGCGGCCTTCCATCGGGCTGGAGCGGCGTTTCCTGCCGGGACCACAGCTTCGGCGGCACAGCGCTGGGACACCAACAAGGAGCGGGCGATGTCTGCGGTCTGAGGGCGTCCCGCAGCGGGCGGGCGGGCGGCGCTGGATCGAAAACACCACGGAGTCAGAGTCGAAGCTCCAACGGGCGTCGCAGTCTCCGGGGAAGGAGCGGCCGCTCCAGACACTTCCAAGCCGCTACCACCTGATGCCGGTGGTCCAGCTTCCCGGCAGGTGGGCCTACAACATCGGGCTGCCGTTGCGGCGACTGGCTGCGGAGGCCTCAAACTGGCCCCGAACTCGAGTGGAATAGGAGGAGGACTGGACATTTTGGTGCCCTTCCCTCACAGTGGAGAGTGTCGACTCTGCTGTGGGGGGATGTTCGTGTTGAATTTCTTATAGTGTGATGTGTCTTTTTTTCTACAGATAATTTTCTCTGTAAAGCACTTTGGCTTCATTGATTGAAATTGATTGAAAAGTGCTATATAAATAAATGTACTTTACTTTACTTTACTTTGCCACCCTTAAATTCCAACTATCACTCTAATCTCCCAGCTGTCCCTCTAACTCACTCTATTTCGCCACCCTTATTTTCCAGCTACAGTCAAAGGTTACACACCATAATATCATGTTTATTATTATAGAAGATTGAGGGGGGATCTTATAGAAACTTACAGAATTCTTATGGGGTTGGACAGGCTAGATGCAGGAAGATTGTTCCCGATGTTGGGGAAGTCCAGAACAAGGGGTCACAGTTTAAGGATAAGGGGGAAATCTTTTAGGACCGAGATGAGAAAAACATTTTTCACACAGAGAGTGGTGCATCTGTGGAATTCTCTGCCACAGAAGGTAGTTGAGGCCAGTTCATTGGCTATATTTAAGAGGGAGTTAGATGTGGCCCTTGTGGCTAAAGGGATCAGGGGGTATTGAGAGAAAGCAGGTACAGGATACTGAGTTGGATGATCAGCCATGATCATATTGAATGGCGGTGCAGGCTCGAAGGGCCAAATGGCCTACTCCTGCACCTATTGTCTATGTTTCTATGTTTCTATGTTACATACCAGTTTATAGGTTGAGTACAAAGATACAAATTTATTTATTATTAAATACAAAGATGCTAAAGTAGAAATAAGTAACTTGTTTAGTATCTTGTTTACTGGATAAATGATTTAATTAAGTGCTGCTAAATGACTAACAATCACGTGAGTTTAAGTAAAATAAGCTGATGTCTGATTACGTAAAATAGTTTTCTTTTATTTTTTATTTTATATTTATTCGAAGGAAATGTACAAAAATAGAACCAACGGCATATAAAATAACACAGTTATTGTACAGGTTCAATTTTAACTTTTTAGTTTTGAATTAGAAGAAAGGAGAAAAAGCAGGAAAGAGAAAAATTGAAATGTACAAAGATAGAACCCCTAGACTACCTACATAGTGTAGCCAAAGAGTGGATAAAAGAAAGAAAGAAGAGAGGAATAGAAAAAA
>JAXLNO010003833.1:782782-862048 GCA_038087875.1 Malacoraja senta
AGTCCCACCCCGACCAACATGCCCCAACTACAATAGTCTCACCCCGACCAACATGCCCCATCTACACTAGTCCAACCCCTACCAACATGCCCATCTACACTAGTCCCACCACGACCAACATGCTCAATCTACACGTCCCACACCGACCAACATGCCCCATCTACACTATTCCCAACCTGACCAACATGCCCCATCTACACTAGTCCCAACCCGACCAACATGCCCCATCTGCACTAGTCCCACACCGACCAACATGCCCCATCTTCACTAAACCCACCCCGACCAATATGCCCCATCTACATAGTCTCACCCCGACCAACATGCCCCATCTACACTAGGCTCACCCCGACCAACATGCCCCATCTACACTAGTCTCATCCCGACCAACATGCCCGATCTACACTTGTCCCACCCCGACCAACATGCCCCAACTACACTAGTCTTACCCCGACCAACATGCCCCATCTACACTAGTCCCACCTTCGACCAACATGCCCCATCTACACTTGTCCCACCCCGACCAACATGCCCAATTTACAATAGTCTCACCCCGACCAACATGCCCCACCTACACTAGTCCCACCCCGACCAACATGCCCCATCCACATTAGTCCCACCCCGACCAACGTGCCCCATCTACATTAGTCCAACCCCGACCAACATGCCCCATCTACACAAGTCCCACCCCACCAACATGCCCCATCTACACTAGACCCACCCCGACCAACATGCCCCATCTACACTCGTCCCACCCCGACCAACATGCCCCATCTACACTAGTCCCACCCCGACCAACTTGCCCCATCTCCACTGGTCCCACCCCGACCAACATGCCCCACCAACACTAGGCCCACACCGACCAACATGCCCCATCTACACCAGGCCCACACCGACCAACATACCCCATCTGCATGTCCCATCCCGAACAACATGCCACAGCTACACTAGTCCCACCCCGACCAACATGCCCCATCTACACCAGTCCCACCCGACGAACATGCCCCATCTACACTAGGCTCACCCCGACCTACATGCCCCATCTACACTAGTCCCATCCAGACCAACATGCCCCATCTACATTAGTCTCATCCCGATCAACATGCCCCATCTACACAAGTCCCAACCCGACCAACATGCCCCATCTACACAAGTCCCACCCCGACCAACATGCCCTATCTACATTAGTCTCATCCCGACCAACATGCCCCATCTACACTAGTCCCACCCCGACCAACATGCCCCATCTACACTAGTCTTACCCCGACCAACGTGCCCCAACTACACTAGTCCCGCCTCGACCAACATGCCCCATCTACACTAGTCCCACCCCGCCCAACATGCCCCATCTACAATGGTCTTACCCCGACCAACATGCCCCATCTACACTAGTCCCACCACGACCAACATGCCCCAACTACACTAGTCGCACCCCGACCAACATGCCCCATCTACAATTGTCTCACTCCGACCAACATGCCCCATCTACACTAGTCCCACCCCGACGAACATGCCCCATCTACACTAGGCCCACCCCGACTAACATGTCCCATTTACACTATTCCCACCCCGACCAACATGCCCCATCTACACTAGTCCCAAACCGACCAACATGCCCCATCTACACTAGTCCCAACCCGACCAACATGCCCCATCTACACTAGTCCCAACCCGACCAACATGCCCCACCTACACTAGTCCCACCCCGACCAACATGCCCCATCCACATTAGTCCCACCCCGACCAACGTGCCCCAGCTACGTTAGTACAACCCCGACCAACATGCCCCATCTACACTAGACCCACCCCGACCAACATGCCCCATCTACACCGTCCCACCCCGACCAACTTGCCCCATCTGCACTGGTCCCACCCCGACCAACATGCCCCACCAACACTAGGCCCACACCGACCAACATGCCCCATCTACACCAGGCCCACAGCGACCAACATACCCCATCTGCATGTCGCATCCCGAACAACATGCCACAGCTACACTAATCCCACCCCGACCAACATGCCCCATCTACACAAGTCCCACCCCGACCAACATGCACTATCTACACTAGGCTCACCCCGACCAACATGCCCCATCTACACTAGTCCCACCCAGACCAACATGCCCCATCTACAAAAAGTCCCACCCCGACCAACATGCACTATCTACATTAGTCTCATCCCGACCAACATGCCCCATCTACACTAGTCCCACCCCGACCAACATGCCCCATCTACACTAGTCTTACCCCGACTAACGTGCCCCAACTACACTAGTCCCACCTCGACCAACATGCCCCATCTACACTAGTCCCACCCCGCCCAACATGCCCCATCTACAATGGTCTTACCCCGACCAACATGCCCCATCTATACTAGTCCCACCACGACCAACATGCCCCAACTACACTAGTCGCACCCCGACCAACATGCCCCATCTACAATTGTCTCACCCCGACCAACATGCCCCATCTACACTAGTCCCACCCCGACGAACATGCCCCATCTACACTAGGCCCACCCCGACTAACATACCCCTTCGACACTAGGCCCAACCCGACCAACATGCCCCATCTACACTAGTCCCACACCGACTAACATGCCCCATCTACACTTGGCCCACCCCGACCAACATGTCCGATTTACACTAGTCCCACCCCGACCAACATGCCCATCTACACTAGCCCCACACCGACCAAAATGCCCCATCTACACTAGTCCTACCCCGACCAATATGCCCCATCAACACTCGTCCCACCCCGACCAATATGACTGATCTACATAGTCCCACCTCGACCAACATCCCCCAACTACAATAGTCTCACCCCGACCAACATGCCCCATCTACACTAGTCCCACCCCGACCAACATGCCCAATCCACACTAGTCCGACCCCGACCAACGTGCCCCATCTACATAGTCCCACCCCAACAAACATGCCCTATCTACACTAGTCCCACCCCGACGAACATGCCCCATCTACAATAGGCCCACCCCGACTAACATGCCCCTTCGACACTAGGCCCAACCCGACCAACATGCCCCATCTACACTAGTCCCACACCGACTAACATGCCCCATCTACACTTGGCCCACCCCGACCAACATGTCCCATTTACACTAGTCCCACCCCGACCAACATGCCCCATCGACACTAGTCCCACCCGACCAATATGACCGATCTACATAGTCCCACCCCGACCAACATCCCCAACTACACTAGTCCCACCCCGACCAACATGCCCCATCCACACTAGTCCGACCCCGACGAACGTGCCCCATCTACACTAGTCCCACACCGACCAACATGCCCCATCTACACTAGTCCCAACCCGACCAACATGCCCCATCTACACTAGTCCCAAACCGACCAACATGCCCCATCTGCACTAGTCCCACCCGACCAATATGACCGACCTACATAGTCCCACCCCGACCAACATGCCCCATCTACATAGTCCCACCCCAACCAACATGCCCCATCTACACTAGGCTCACCCCGACCAACATGCCCCATCTACACTAGTCCCACCCCGACCAACATGCCCCATCTACATTAGTCTCATCCCGATCAACATGCCCCATCTACACTAGTCTTACCCCGACCAACATGCCCCATCTACACAAGTCCCACCCCGACCAACATGCCCTATCTACATTAGTCTCATCCCGACCAACATGCCCGATCTACACTAGTCCCACCCCGACCAACATGCCCCATCTACACTAGTCTTACCCCGACCAACATGTCCCATCTACACTAGTCCCACCTCGACCAACATGCCCCATCTACACTACTCCCACCCCGCCCAACATGCCCCATCTACACTAGTCCCACCCCGCCCAACATGCCCCATCTACAATAGTCTTACCCCGACCAACATGCCCCATCTACACTAGTCCCACCACGACCAACATGCCCCATCTACACTAGACGCACCCCAACCAACATGCCCCATCTACAATTGTCTCACCCCGACCAACATGCCCCATCTACACTAGTCCCACCACGACCAACCTGCCCCATCCACACTAGTCCCACCCCGACCAATGTGCCCCATCTACACTAGTCCCAACCCGACCAACATGCCCCATCTACACTAGTCCCAAACCGACCAACATGCCCCATCTGCACTAGTCCCACCCCGACCAACATGCCCCATCTACACTAATCCCACCCCGACCAATATGCCCCATCTACATAGTCCCACCCCGACCAACATGCCCCATCTACACTAGGCTCACCCCGACCAACATGCCCCATCTACATAGTCCCACCCCAACCAACATGCCCCATCTACACTAGGCTCACCCCGACCAACATGCCCCATCTACACTAGTCCCACCCCGACCAACATGCCCCATCTTCATTAGTCTCATCCCGATCAACATGCCCCATCTACACTAGTCTTACCCCGACCAACATGCCCCATCTACACAAGTCCCACCCCGACCAACATGCCCTATCTACATTAGTCTCATCCCGACCAACATGCCCGATCTACACTAGTCCCACCCCGACCAACATGCCCATCTACACTAGACTTACCCCGACCAACATGCCCCATCTACACTAGTCCCACCTCGACCAACATGCCCCATCTACACTACTCCCACCCCGCCCAACATGCCCCATCTACACTAGTCCCACCCCGCCCAACATGCCCCATCTACAATAGTCTTACCCCGACCAACATGCCCCATCTACACTAGTCCCACCACGACCAACATGCCCCATCTACACTAGTCGCACCCCGACCAACATGCCCCATCTACAATTGTCTCACCCCGACCAACATGCCCCATCTACACTAGTCCCACCACGACCAACCTGCCCCATCCACACTAGTCCCACCCCGACCAACGTGCCCCATCTATACTAGTCCAACCCCGACCAACATGCCCCATCTACACTAGTCCCTCCCTCGACCAACATGCCTCATCTACACTAGACCCACCACGACCAACATACCCCATCTACATGTCCCACCCCGACCAACATGCCCCAACTACACGTCCCACCCCGACCAACATGCCCCCATCTACATTAGTCTCATCCCGACCAACATGCCCCATCTACACTGGTCCCATCCCGACCAACATGCCCCATCTACACAAGTCTTACCCCGACCAACATGCCCCATCTACACTAGTCCCACCTCGACCAACATGCCCCATCTGCACTAGGCCCTTCCCGACCAACATGCCCCATCTACAATAGTCTCACCCCGACCAACATGCCCCATCTACACTAGTCCCACCACGACCAACATGCCCCATCCACACTAGTCCCACCCCGACCAACTTGCCCCATCTACACTAGTCCAACCCCTACCAACATGCCCCATCTACAGTAGTCCCACATCGACCAACATGCCCCATCTACACTAGTCCCACCACGACCATCATGCCCCATCTACATTAGTCTCATCCCGACCAACATGCCCCATCTACACTGGTCCCATCCCGACCAACATGCCCCATCTACACTAGTCCCACCCCGACCAACATGCCCCATCTTCGCTAGACCCACCCCGACCTACATGCGTCATCTACACCAGTCCCACCCCGATTAACATGCCACATCTACACTAGGCCCACCCCGACTAATATGCCCCAACTGCACTAGGCCCACCCGGACCAACATGCCCCATCTACACTAGTCCCATCTACACTAGTCTCACCCCGACCAACATGCCCCACCTACACTAGTCCCACCCTGACCAAATGCCCAATCTACATTAGCCCCATCCTGATCAACATGCCCCATCTACACTGGTCCCACCCCGACCAACATGCCCCATCTGCACTAGTCCCAACCCGACCAACATGCCCCATCTACACTAGTCTCACCCCGATCTACATGCCCCATCAACACTAGTCCCACCCCGACCAATATGACTGATCTACATAGTCCCACCCCGACCAACATCCCCCAACTACAATAGTCTCACCCCGACCAACATGCCCCATCTACACTAGTCCCACCCCGACCAACATGCCCCATCCACACTAGTCCGACCCCGACCAACGTGCCCCATCTACATAGTCCCACCCCAACCAACATGCCCCATCTACACTAGTCCCACCCCGACGAACATGCCCCATCTACACTAGGCCCACCCCGACTAACATGCCCCTTCGACACTAGGCCCAACCCGACCAACATGCCCCATCTACACTAGTCCCACACCGACTAACATGCCCCATCTACACTTGGCCCACCCCGACCAACATGTCCCATTTACACTAGTCCCACCCCGACCAACATGCCTCATCTACACTAGCCCCACACCGACCAACATGCCCCATCTACACTAGTCCTACCCCGACCAATATGCCCCATCAACACTAGTCCCACCCGACCAATATGACCGATCTACATAGTCCCATCCCGACCAACATCCCCAACTACAATAATCTCACCCCGACCAACATGCCCCATCTACACTAGTCCCACCCCGACCAACATGCCCCATCCACACTAGTCCGACCCCGACCAAGGTGCCCCATCTACACTTGTCCCACACCGACCAACATGCCCCATCTACACTAGTCCCAACCCGACCAACATGCCCCATCTACACTAGTCCCAAACCGACCAACATGCCCCATCTGCACTAGTCCCACCCCGACCAACATGCCCCATCTACACTAATCCTACCCCGACCAATATGCCCCATCTACATAGTCCCACCCCGACCAACATGCCCCATCTACACTAGGCTCACCCCGACCAACATGTCCCATCTACATAGTCCCACCCCAACCAACATGCCCCATCTACACTAGGCTCACCCCGACCAACATGCCCCATCTACACTAGTCCCACCCCGACCAACATGCCCCATCTACATTAGTCTCATCCCGATCAACATGCCCCATCTACACTAGTCTTACCCCGACCAACATGCCCCATCTACACAAGTCCCACCTCGACCAACATGCCCCATCTACACTACTCCCACCCCGCCCAACATGCCCCATCTACACTAGTCCCACCCCGCCCAACATGCCCCATCTACAATAGTCTTACCCCGACCAACATGCCCCATCTACACTAGTCCCACCACGACCAACATGCCCCATCTACACTAGTCGCACCCCAACCAACATGCCCCATCTACAATTGTCTCACCCTGACCAACATGCCCCATCTACACTAGTCCCACCACGACCAACCTGCCCCATCCACACTTGTCCCACCCCGACCAATGTGCCCCATCTACACTAGTCCCAACCCGACCAACATGCCCCATCTACACTAGTCCCAAACCGACCAACATGCCCCATCTGCACTAGTCCCACCCCGACCAACATGCCCCATCTACACTAATCCCACCCCGACCAATATGCCCCATCTACATAGTCCCACCCCGACCAACATGCCCCATCTACACCAGGCTCACCCCGACCAACATGCCCCATCTACATAGTCCCACCCCAACCAACATGCCCCATCTACACTAGGCTCACCCCGACCAACATGCCCCATCTACACTAGTACCACCCCGACCAACATGCCCCATCTACATTAGTCTCATCCCGATCAACATGCCCCATCTACACTAGTCTTACCCCGACCAACATGCCCCATCTACACAAGTCCCACCTCGACCAACATGCCCTATCTACATTAGTCTCATCCCGACCAACATGCCCGATCTACACTAGTCCCACCCCGACCAACATGCCCATCTACACTAGTCTTACCCCGACCAACATGCCCCATTTACACTAGTCCCACCTCGACCAACATGCCCCATCTACACTACTCCCACCCCGCCCAACATGGCCCATCTACACTAGTCCCACCCCGCCCAACATGCCCCATCTACAATAGTCTTACCCCGACCAACATGCCCCATCTACACTAGTCCCACCACGACCAACATGCCCCATCTACACTAGTCGCACCCCGACCAACATGCTCCATCTACAATTGTCTCACCCCGACCAACATGCCCCATCTACACTAGTCCCACCACGACCAACCTGCCCCATCCACACTAGTCCCACCCCGACCAATGTGCCCCATCTATACTAGTCCAACCCCGACCAACATGCCCCATCTACACTAGTCCCTCCCCGACCAACATGCCTCATCTACACTAGACCCACCCCGACCAACATGCCCCATCTACATGTCCCACCCCGACCAACATGCCCCATCTACACAAGTCCCACCCCGACCAACATGCCCCCATCTACATTAGTCTCATCCCGACCAACATGCCCCATCTACACTAGTCCCATCCCGACCAACATGCCCCATCTACACAAGTCTTACCCCGACCAACATGCCCCATCTACACTAGTCCCACCTCGACCAACATGCCCCATCTACACTAGGCCCTCCCTGACCAACATGCCCCATCTACAATAGTCTCACCCCGACCAACATGCCCCATCTACACTAGTCCCACCACGACCAACATGCCCCATCCACACTAGTCCCACCCCGACCAACGTGCCCCATCTACACTAGTCCAAACCCTACCAACATGCCCCATCTATACTAGTCCCACATCGACCAACATGCCCCATCTACACTAGTCCCACCACGACCATCATGCCCCATCTACATTAGTCTCAACCCGACCAACATGCCCCATCTACACATCCCACCCCAACCAACATGCACCATCTACACTAGTCCCACCTCGACCAACATGCCCCATCTACACTAGTCCCACCCCGACCAACATGCCCCATCTTCGCTAGACCCACCCCGACCAACATGCGTCATCTACACCAGTCCCACCCCGATTAACATGCCACATCTACACTAGGCCCACCCCGACTAATATGCCCCAACTGCACTAGGCCCACCCGGACCAACATGCCCCATCTACACTAGTCCCATCTACACTAGTCCCACCTCGACCAACATGCCCCACCTACACTAGTCCCACCCTGACCAAATGCCCAATCTACATTAGTCCCATTCTGATCAACATGCCCCATCTACACTGGTCCAACCCCGACCAACATGCCCCATCTGCACTAGTCCCAACCCGACCAACATGCCCCATCTACACTAGTCTCACCCCGATCTACATGCCCCATCTACACTAGTCCCACCCGACCAACATGCCCCATCTACACTAGTCTTATCCCGACCAACATGCCCCATCCACATTAGTCCCACCCCGACAAACATGCCCCATCTACATTAGGCCCACCCCGACCAACATGCCCCATCGACACTAGGCCCACCACGACCAACATGCCTCATCTACACTAGTGCCACCCCGACCAACATGCCCCATCTGCACTAGTCGCACCCCGACCAACATGCTCCATCTACACTAGTCCCATCTACACTAGTCCCATCCTGACCAACATGCCCCACTACAACTAGTCCCACCCCGACCAACATGCCCCATTTACAATAGTCCCACCCAGACCAACATGCCCCATCTACACTAGGCACACCCCGACCAACATGCCCCATCTACACTAGTCCCACCCCGACCAACATGACCCATCTACACTAGTCCCACCCCGACCAACATGCCCCATCTTCACTAGACCCACCCCCGACCAACATGCGTCATCTACACCAGTCCCACCCCGATTAACATGCCACATCTACACTAGGCCCACCCCGACTAATATGCCCCAACTGCACTAGGCCCACCCCGACCAACATACCCCATCTGCATGTCCCATCCCGAACAACATGCCACAGCGACACTAGTCCCACCTCGACCAACATGCCCCATCTACACCAGTCCAACCCTGACGAACATGCCCCATCTACACTAGGCTCACCCCGACCAACATGCCCCATCTACACTAGTCCCACCTCGACCAACATTCCCATCTACACTAGTCCCACCCCGCCCAACATGCCCCATCTACAATAGTCTTACCCCAAACAAAATGCCCCATCTACACTAGTCCCACCACGACCAACATGCCCCATCTACACTAGTCGCACCCCGACCAACATGCTCCATCTACACTAGTCCCATCTACACTAGTCCCATCCTGACCAACATGCCCCACTACACTAGTCCCACCCCGACCAACATGCCCCATTTACAATAGTCCCACCCAGACCAACATGCCCCATCTACACTAGACACACCCCGACCAACATGCCCCATCTACACTAGTCCCACCCTGACCAACATGTCCCATCTACACTAGTCCCACCCCGACCAACATGCCCCATCTTCACTAGACCCACCCCGACCAACATGCGTCATCTACACCAGTCCCACCCCGATTAACATGCCACATCTACACTAGGCCCACCCCGACTAATATGCCCCAACTGCACTAGGCCCACCCCGACCAACATACCCCATCTGCATGTCCCATCCCGAACAACATGCCACAGCGACACTAGTCCCACCTCGACCAACATGCCCCATCTACACCAGTCCAACCCTGACGAACATGCCCCATCTACACTAGGCTCACCCCGACCAACATGCCCCATCTACACTAGTCCCACCTCGACCAACATGCCCCATCTACACTAGTCCCACCCCCCCCAACATGCCCCATCTACAATAGTCTTACCCCGACCAAAATGCCCCATCTACACTAGTCCCACCACGACCAACATGCCCCATCTACACTAGTCGCACCCCGACCAACATGCCCCATCTACAATTGTCTCACCACGACCAACATGCCCCATCTACACTAGTCCCACCACGACCAACCTGCCCCATCCACACTAGTCCCACCCCGACCAAGGTGCCCCATCTATACTAGTCCAACCCCGACCAACATGCCCCATCTACACTAGTCCCTCCCCGACCAACATGCCCCATCTACACTAAACCCACCCCGACCAACATGCCCCATCTACACTAGTCCCACCCCGACCAACATGTCCCATCTACAATAGTCCTACCCCGACCAACATGCCCCATCTACACTAGTCCCACCCCGAACAACATGCCCCATCTACACCAGTCCCACCCCGACCAACATGCCCCATCTACACCAGTCCCACCCCGACCAACATGTCCCATCTACACTAGGCCCACCCCGACCAACATGCCCCATCTACACTAGTCCCACCCCGACCAACATGCCCCATCTACACTAGTCCCACCCCGACCAACATGCCCCAGCTACACTAGTCCCCCCCGACCAACATGCCCCATCTGCACTAGTCCCACCCCGACCAACATGCTCCATCTACACCAGTCGCACCCCGACCAACATGCCCCATCTACACTAGGCTCACACCGACCAACATGCCCCAACTACACTAGTCCCACCTCGACCAACATGCCCCATCTACATGTCTCATCCCGACCAACATGCCCCATCTACACAAGTCCCACCCCGACCAACATTCCCCATCTACACAAGTCGCACCCCGACCAACATGCCCCATCTACATTAGTCTCATCCCGACCAACATGCCCCATCTACACTAGTCCAACTCCTACCAACATGCCCCATCTACACTAGTCCCACCCCGACCATCATGCCCCATCTACATTAGTCTCATCCCGACCAACATGCCCCATCTACACTAGTCCCACTCCGACCAACATGCCCCATCTACACTAGGCCCACCCCGACCAACATGCCCCATCTACACCAGTCCCACCCCGACCAACATGCACCATTTACAGTAGTCCAACCCCGACCAACGTGCCCCATCTACACTAGTCCAACCCCTACCAACATGCCCCATCTACACTAGTCCCACCTCGACCAACATGCCCCATCTATACTAGTCCCACCCCGACCATAATGGCCCATCTATATTAGTCTCATCCCGACCAACATGCCCCATCTACACGTCCCAACCCGACCAACATGCACCATCTACACTAGTCGCACCTCAACCAACATGCCCCATCTACACTAGTCCCACCCCGACCAACATGCCCCATCTACACTAGGCCCACCCCGACCAACATGCCCCATCTACACCAGTCCCACCCCGACCAACATGCCCCATTTACAATAGTCCCACCCCGACCAACATGCCCCATCTACACTAGACCCACCCCGACCAACATGCGTCAGCTACACCAGTCCCACCCCGACCAACATGCCCCATCTACACTAGTCCCAACCCGACCAACATGCCCCATCTACACGTCCCACCCCGACCAACATGCCCCAGCAACACTAGGCCCACACCGACCAACATGCCCCATCTACACTAGGCCCACCCCGACCAACATACCCCATCTGCATGTCCCATCCCGAACAACATGCCACAGCGACACTAGTCCGACCTCGACCAACATGCCCCATCTACACCAGTCGAACCCTGACGAACATGCCCCATCTACAGTAGGCTCACCCCGACCAACATGCCCCATCTACACTAGTCCCACCTCGACCAACATGCCCCATCTACACTAGTCCCACCCGCCCAACATGCCCCATCTACAATAGTCTTACCCCGACCAAAATGCCCCATCTACACTAGTCCCACCACGACCAACATGCCCCATCTACACTAGTCGCACCCCGACCAACATGCCCCATCTACAATTGTCTCACCACGACCAACATGCCCCATCTACACCAGTCCCACCACGACCAACCTGCCCCATCCACACTAGTCCCACCCCGACCAAGGTGCCCCATCTATACTAGTCCAACCCCGACCAACATGCCCCATCTACACTAGTCCCTCCGCGACCAACATGCCCCATCTACACTAGACCCACCCCGACCAACATGCCCCATCTACACTAGTCTCACCCCGACCAACATGCCCCATCTACACTAGTCCTACCCCGACCAACATGCCCCATCTACACTAGTCCCACCCCGAACAACATGCCCCATCTACACCAGTCCCACCCCGACCAACATGCCCCATCTACACCAGTCCCACCCCGACCAACATGTCCCATCTACACTAGGCCCACCCCGACCAACATGCCCCATCTACACTAGTCCCACCCCGACCAACATGCCCCATCTACACTAGTCCCACCCCGACCAACATGCCCCAGCTACACTAGTCCCCCCCGACCAACATGCCCCATCTGCACTAGTCCCACCCCGACCAACATGCTCCATCTACACCAGTCGCACCCCGACCAACATGCCCCATCTACACTAGGCTCACACCGACCAACATGCCCCAACTACACTAGTCCCACCTCGACCAACATGCCCCATCTACATTAGTCTCATCCCGACCAACATGCCCCATCTACACTTCCCACCCCGACCAACATGCCCCATCTACACTAGTCCCACCACGACCAACCTGCCCCATCCACACTAGTCCCACCCCGACCAATGTGCCCCATCTACACTAGTCCCAACCCGACCAACATGCCCCATCTACACTATTCCCAAACCGACCAACATGCCCCATCTGCACTAGTCCCACCCCGACCAACATGCCCCATCTACACTAATCCCACCCTGACCAATATGCCCCATCTACATAGTCCCACCCCGACCAACATGCCCCATCTACACTAGGCTCACCCCAACCAACATGCCCCATCTACATAGTCCCACCCCAACCAACATGCCCCATCTACACTAGGCTCACCCTGACCAACATGCCCCATCTACACTAGTCCCACCCCGACCAACATGCCCCATCTACATTAGTCTCATCCCGATCAACATGCCCCATCTACACTAGTCTTACCCCGACCAACATGCCCCATCTACACAAGTCCCACCCCGACCAACATGCCCTAACTACATTAGTCTCATCCCGACCAACATGCCCGATCTACACTAGTCCCACCCCGACCAACATGCCCATCGACACTAGTCTTACCCCGACCAACATGCCCCAACTACACTAGTCCCACCTCGACCAACATGCCCCATCTACATTAGTCTCATCCCGACCAACATGCCCCATCTACACAAGTCCCACCCCGACCAACATGCCCCATCTACACTAGTCCCACCACGACCAACCTGCCCCATCCACACTAGTCCCACCCCGACCAATGTGCCCCATCTACACTAGTCCCAACCCGACCAACATGCCCCATCTACACTATTCCCAAACCGACCAACATGCCCCATCTGCACTAGTCCCACCCCGACCAACATGCCCCATCTACACTAATCCCACCCTGACCATTATGCCCCATCTACATAGTCCCACCCCGACCAACATGCCCCATCTACACTAGGCTCACCCCAACCAACATGCCCCATCTACATAGTCCCACCCCAACCAACATGCCCCATCTACACTAGGCTCACCCTGACCAACATGCCCCATCTACACTAGTCCCACCCCGACCAACATGCCCCATCTACATTAGTCTCATCCCGATCAACATGCCCCATCTACACTAGTCTTACCCCGACCAACATGCCCCATCTACACAAGTCCCACCCCGACCAACATGCCCTATCTACATTAGTCTCATCCCGACCAACATGCCCGATCTACACTAGTCCCACCCCGACCAACATGCCCATCTACACTAGTCTTACCCCGACCAACATGCCCCATCTACACTAGTCCCACCTCGACCAACATGCCCCATCTACACTACTCCCACCCCGCCCAACATGCCCCATCTACACTAGTCCCACCCCGCCCAACATGCCCCATCTACAATAGTCTTACCCCGACCAACATGCCCCATCTACACTAGTCCCACCACGACCAACATGCCCCATCTACACTAGTCGCACCCCGACCAACATGCCCCATCTACAATTGTCTCACCCCGACCAACATGCCCCATCTACACTAGTCCCACCACGACCAACCTGCCCCATCCACACTAGTCCCACCCCGACCAATGTGCCCCATCTATACTAGTCCAACCCCGACCAAAATGCCCCATCTACACTAGTCCCTCCCCGACCAACATGCCTCATCTACACTAGACCCACCCCGACCAACATGCCCCATCTACATAAGTCCCACCCCGACCAACATGCCCCATCTACACAAGTCCCACCCCGACCAACATGCCCCATCTACATTAGTCTCATCCCGACCAACATGCCCCATCTACACTAGTCCCATCCCGACCAACATGCCCCATCTACACAAGTCTTACCCCGACCAACATGCCCCATCTACACTAGTCCCACCTCGACCAACATGCCCCATCTACACTAGGCCCTCCCCGACCAACATGCCCCATCTACAATAGTCTCACCCCGACCAACATGCCCCATCTACACTAGTCCCACCACGACCAACATGCCCCATCCACACTAGTCCCACCCCGACCAACGTGCCCCATCTACACTAGTCCAACCCCTACCAACATGCCCCATCTACACTAGTCCCACATCGACCAACATGCCCCATCTACACTAGTCCCACCACGACCATAATGCCCCATCTATATTAGTCTCAACCCGACCAACATGCCCCATCTACACGTCCCACCCCGACCAACATGCCCCATCTACACTAGTCCCACCCCGACCAACATGCCCCATCTACACTAGTCCCACCCCGACCAACATGCCCCATCTTCACTAGACCCACCCCGACCAACATGCGCCATCTACACCAGTTCCACCCCGATTAACATGCCACACCAACACTAGGCCCACCCCGCCTAATATGCCCCAACTGCACTAGGCCCACCAGGACCAACATGCCCCATCTACACTAGTCCCATCTACATTAGTCCCACCCCGACCAACATGCCCCATCTACACTAATAATAATAATAATAATAATAATGGATTGGATTTATATAGCGCCTTTCTAATACTCAAGGCGCTTTACATCGCATTATTCATTCACTCCTCAGTCACACTCGGTGGTGGTGAGCTACTTCTGTAGCCACAGCTGCCCTGGGGCAGACTGACGGAAGCGTGGCTGCTAATCTGCGCCTACGGCCCCTCCGACCGCCACCAATCACTCACACACATTCACACACATTCACACGCAGGCAAAGGTGGGTGAAGTGTCTTGCCCAAGGACACAACGACAGTATGCACTCCAAGCGGGATTCGAACCGGCTACCTTCCGGTTGCCAGCCGAACACTTAGCCCATTGCGCCATCTGTCGTCCTGTTGGTCGGACTAGTCCCACCCTGACCAAATGCCCAATCTACATTAGTCCCATCCTGATCAACATGCCCCATCTACACTGGTCCCACCCCAACCAACATGCCCCATCTGCACTAGTCCCAACCCGACCAACATGCCCCATCTACACTAGTCTCACCCCGATCTACATGCCCCATCTACACTAGTCCCACCCCGACCAACATGCCCCATCTACACTAGTCTTACCCCGACCAACATGCCCCATCCACATTAGTTCCACCCCGACAAACATGCCCCATCTACATTAGGCCCACCCTGACCAACATGCCCCATCGACACTAGGCCCACCACGACCAACATGCCTCATCTACACTAGTCCCACCCCGACCAACATGCCCCATCTACACTAGTCGCACCCCGACCAACATGCCCCATCTACACTAGTCCCATCTACACTAGTCCCATCCTGACCAACATGCCCCACTACACTAGTCCCACCCCTACCAACATGCCCCATCTACAATATTCCCACCCAGACCAACATGCCCCATCTACACTAGACACACCCCGACCAACATGCCCCATCTACACTAGTCCCACCCCGCCCAACATGCCCCATCTACAATAGTCTTACCCCGACCAACATGCCCCATCTACACTAGTCCCACCACGACCAACATGCCCCATCTACACTAGCCGCACCACGACCAACATGCCCCATCTACAATTGTCTCACCCCGACCAACATGCCCCATCTACACTAGTCCCACCACGACCAACCTGCCCCATCCACACTAGTCCCACCCCGACCAATGTGCCCCATCTATGCTAGTCCAACCCCGACCAAAATGCCCCATCTACACTAGTCCCTCCCCGACCAACATGCCTCATCTACACTAGACCCACCCCGACCAACATGCCCCATCTACATAAGTCCCACCCCGACCAACATGCCCCATCCACACAAGTCCCACCCCGACCAACATGCCCCATCTACATTAGTCTCATCCCGACCAACATGCCCCATCTACACTAGTCCCATCCCGACCAACATGCCCCATCTACACAAGTCTTACCCCGACCAACATGCCCCATCTACACTAGTCCCACCTCGACCAACATGCCCCATCTACACTAGGCCCTCGCCGACCAACATGCCCCATCTACAATAGTCTCACCCCGACCAACATGCCCCATCTACACTAGTCCCACCCCGACCAACATGCCCCATCTTCACTAGACCCACCCCGACCAACATGCGTCATCTACACCAGTTCCACCCCGATTAACATGCCACACCTACACTAGGCCCACCCCGACTAATATGCCCCAACTGCACTAGGCCCACCCGGACCAACATGCCCCATCTACACTAGTCCCATCTACATTAGTCCCACCCCGACCAACATGCCCCATCTACACTAGTCCCACCCTGACCAAATGCCCAATCTACATTAGTCCCATCCTGATCAACATGCCCCATCTACACTGGTCCCACCCCGACCAACATGCCCCATCTGCACTAGTCCCAACCCGACCAACATGCCCCATCTACACTAGTCTCACCCCGATCTACATGCCCCATCTACACTAGTCCCACCCCGTCCAACATGCCCCATCTACACTAGTCTTACCCCGACCAACATGCCCCATCCACATTAGTCCCACCCCGACAAACATGCCCCATCTACATTAGGCCCACCCCGACCAACATGCCCCATCGACACTCGGCCCACCACGACCAACATGCCTCATCTACACTAGTCCCACCCCGACCAACATGCCCCATCTACACTAGTCGCACCCCGACCAACATGCCCCATCTACACTAGTCCCATCTACACTAGTCCCATCCTGACCAACATGCCCCACTACACTAGTCCCACCCCTACCAACATGCCCCATTTACAATATTCCCACCCCGACCAACATGCCCCATCTACACTAGTCCCACCCCGCCCAACATGCCCCATCTACAATAGTCTTACCCCGACCAACATGCCCCATCTACACTAGTCCCACCACGACCAACATGCCCCATCTACACTAGTCCCACCACGACCAACCTGCCCCATCCACACTAGTCCCACCCCGACCAATGTGCCCCATCTATACTAGTCCAACCCCGACCAAAATGCCCCATCTACACTAGTCCCTCCCCGACCAACATGCCTCATCTACACTAGACCCACCCCGACCAACATGCCCCATCTACATAAGTCCCACCCCGACCAACATGCCCCATCTACACAAGTCCCACCCCGACCAACATGCCCCATCTACATTAGTCTCATCCCGACCAACATGCCCCATCTACACTAGTCCCATCCCGACCAACATGCCCCATCTACACTATGCCCTCCCCGACCAACATGCCCCATCTACAATAGTCTCACCCCGACCAACATGCCCCATCTACACTAGTCCCACCACGACCAACATGCCCCATCCACACTAGTCCCACCCCGACCAACGTGCCCCATCTACACTAGTCCAACCCCTACCAACATGCCCCATCTACACTAGTCCCACATCGACCAACATGCCCCATCTATATTAGTCTCAACCCGACCAACATGCCCCATCTACACATCCCACCCCGACCAACATGCAGCATCTACACTAGTCCCACCTCGACCAACATGCCCCATCTACACTAGTCCCACCCCGACCAACATGCCCCATCTACACTAGTCCCACCCCGACCAACATGCCCCATCTACACTAGTCCCACCCCGACCAACATGCCCCATCTTCACTAGACCCACCCCGACCAACATGCGTAATCTACACCAGTTCCACCCCGATTAACATGCCACACCTACACTAGGCCCACCCCGACAAATATGCCCCAACTGCACTAGGCCCACCCGAACCAACATGCCCCATCTACACTAGTCCCATCTACATTAGTCCCACCCCGACCAACATGCCCCATCTACACTAGTCCCACCCTGACCAAATGCCCAATCTACATTAGTCCCATCCTGATCAACATGCCCCATCTACACTGGTCCCACCCCGACCAACATGCCCCATCTGCACTAGTCCCAACCCGACCAACATGCCCCATCTACACTAGTCTCACCCCGATCTACATGCCCCATCTACACTAGTCCCACCCCGACCAACATGCCCCATCTACACTAGTCTTACCCCGACCAACATGCCCCATCCACATTAGTCCCACCCCGACAAACATGCCCCATCTACATTAGGCCCACCCCGACCAACATGCCCCATCGACACTAGGCACACCACGACCAACATGCCTCATCTACACTAGTCCCACCCCGACCAACATGCCCCATCTACACTAGTCGCACCCCGACCAACATGCCCCATCTACACTAGTCCCATCTACACTAGTCCCATCCTGACCAACATGCCCCATCTACATTAGTCCCACCCCGACCAACATGCCCCATCTACACTAATCCCACCCTGACCAAATGCCCAATCTACATTATATAACCATATACCCATATAACCATAACAGCACGGAAACAGGCCATCTCGGCCCTTCAAGTCCGTGCCGAACATTTAAATTTTTTTTTTTTTTTAATTATATATTTTTTTTAATTAAAAATAAAATACTTCCCCCTAGTCCCATCTACCTGCACTCAGACCATAACCCTCCATTCCTTTCCCGTCCATATACCCATCCAATCTATTTTTAAAGGATAACATCGAACCTGCCTCCACCACTTCCACTGGAAGCTCATTCCACACAGCTACCACTCTCTGAGTAAAGAAGTTCCCCCTAATGTTCCCCCTAAACTTCTGTCCCTTAATTCTCAAGTCCCATCCTGATCAACATGCCCCATCTACACTGGTCCCAACCCGACCAACATGCCCCATCTGCACTAGTCCCACCCCGACCAACATGTCCCATCTACACTAGTCTCACCCCGATCTACATGCCCCATCTACACAAGTCCCACCCCGACCAACATGCCCCATCTACACTAGTCTTACCCCGACCAACATGCCCCATCCACATTAGTCCCACCCCGACAAACATGCCCTACCTACATTAGGCCCACCCCGACCAACATGCCCCATCGACACTAGGCCCACCACGACCAACATGCCTCATCTACAATAGTCCCACCCCGACCAACATGCCCCATCTACACTAGACCCACCCCGACCAACATGCCCCATCTACACTAGTCCCACCCCGACCAAGATGCCCCATCTACACTAGCCCCACCCCGACAAACATGCCCCATCTTCACTAGACCCACCCCGACCAACATGCGTCAGCTACACCAGTCCCACCCCGATTAACATGCCACATCTACACTAGGCCCACCCCGACTAATATGCCCCATCTGCACTAGGCCCACCCGGACCAACATGCCCCATCTACACTAGTCCCACCTAGACCAACATGCCCCATCGACACTAGTCCCACCCCGACCAACATGCCCCATCTACATTAGTCCCATCCCGACCAACATGCCCCATCTACACTAATCCCACCCCGACCAACATGCCCCATCTATACTAGGCCCACCCCGACCAACATGCCCCATCTACACTAGGCCCACCCCGACCAACATGCCCCATCGACACTACGCCCACCCCGACCAACATGTCTCATCTACACTAGTCCCACCCCGACCAACATGCCCCATCTACACTAGTCCCACCCTGACCAAATGCCCAATCTACATTAGTCCCATCCTGATCAACATGCCCCATCTACACTGGACCCACCGCGACCAACATGCCCCATCTGCACTAGTCCCACCCCGACCAACATGCCCCATCTACATTAGTCTCACCCCGATCTACATGCCCCATCTACACTAGTCCCACCCCGACCAACATGCCCCAACTACATTAGTCTTACCCCGACCAACATGCCCATCCACATTAGTCCCACCCCGACAAACATGCCCCATCTACATTAGGCCCACCCCGACCAACATGCCCCATCGACACTGGCCCACCACGACCAACATGCCTCATCTACACTAGTCCCACCCCGACCAACATGCCCCATCTACACGAGTCGCACCCCGACCAACATGCCCCATCTACACTAGTCCCATCTACACTAGTCCCATCCTGACCAACATGCCCCATTTCCACTGGTCCGACCCCGACCAACATGCCCCATCTGCACTAGACCCACCCCGACCAACATGCGTCATCTACACCAGTCCCACCCCGATCTACATGCCCCATTTACTCTAGTCCCACCCCGAGCAACATGCCCCATCTACACTAGTCTTACCCCGACCAACATGCCCCATCTACACTAGTCCCACCACGACCAACATGCCCCATCTACACTAGGCCCACCCCGACCAACATGCCCCATCTACACCAGTCCCACCGCGACCAACATGCCCCATTTACAATAGTCCCACCCTGACCAACATGCCACATCTACACGTCCCACCCCAACCAACATGCACCATCTACACTAGTCGCACCTCGCCCAACATGCCCCATCTACACTAGTCCCACCCCGCCCAACATGCCCCATCTACACTAGTCCCACCTCGACCAACATGCCCCATCTATACTAGTCCCACCCCGACCATCATGGCCCATCTATATTAGTCTCATCCCGACCAACATGCCACATCTACACGTCCCACCCCAACCAACATGCACCATCTACACTAGTCGCACCTCGACCAACATGCCCCATCTACACTAGTCCCACCCCGACCAACATGCTCCATCTACACTAGGCCCACCCCGACCAACATGCCCCATCTACACCAGTCCCACCCCGACCAACATGCCCCATTTACAATAGTCCCACCCCGACCAACATGCCCCATCTACACTAGACCCACCCCGACCAACATGCCCCATCTACACTAGTCCCACCCCGACCAACATGCCCCATCTACACTAGCCCCACCCCGACCAACATGCCCCATCTTCACTAGACCTACCCCGACCAACATGCGTCAGCTACACCAGTCCCATCCCGATTAACATGCCCCATCTACACTAGTCCCACCCCGACCAAGATGCCCCATCTACACTAGCCCCACCCCGACAAACATGCCCCATCTTCACTAGACCCACCCCGACCAACATGCGTCAGCTACACCAGTCCCACCCCGATTAACATGCCACACCTACACTAGGCCCACCCCGACTAATATGCCCCATCTGCACTAGGCCCACCCGGACCAACATGCCCCATCTACACTAGTCCCACCTAGACCAACATGCCCCATCGACACTAGTCCCACCCCGACCAACATGCCCCATCTACATTAGTCCCATCCCGACCAACATGCCCCATCTACACTAATCCCACCCCGACCAACATGCCCCATCTACACTAGGCCCACCCCGACCAACATGCCCCATCGACACTATGCCCACCCCGACCAACATGTCTCATCTACACTTGTCCCACCCCGACCAACATGCCCCATCTACACTAGTCCCACCCTGACCAAATGCCCCATCTACATTAGTCCCATCCTGATCAACATGCCCCATCTACACTGGACCCACCGCGACCAACATGCCCCATCTGCACTAGTCCCACCCTGACCAACATGCCCCATCTACACTAGTCTCACCCCGATCTACATGCCCCATCTACACTAGTCCCACCCTGACCAACATGCCCCAACTACATTAGTCTTACCCCGACCAACATGCCCATCCACATTAGTCCCACCCCGACAAACATGCCCCATCTACATTAGGCCCACCCCGACCAACATGCCCCATCGACACTGGCCCACCACGACCAACATGCCTCATCTACACTAGTCCCACCCCGACCAACATGCCCCATCTACACTAATCGCACCCCGACCAACATGCCCCATCTACACTAGTCCCATCTACACTAGTCCCATCCTGACCAACATGCCCCATTTCCACTGGTCCCACCCCGACCAACATGCCCCATCTGCACTAGACCCACCCCGACCAACATGCGTCATCTACACCAGTCCCACCCCGATCTACATGCCCCATCTACACTAGTCCCACCCTGACCAACATGCCCCATCTACACTAGACCCACCCTGACCAACATGCCCCATCTACACTAGTCCCACCCTGACCAACATGCCCCATCTACACTAGCCCCACCCCGACCAACATGCCCCATCTTCACTAGACCCACTCCGACCAACATGCGTCAGCTACACCAGTCCCATCCCGATTAACATGCCACATCTACACTAGGCCCACCCCGACTAATATGCCCCATCTGCACTAGGCCCACCCGGACCAACATGCCCCATCTACACTAGTCCCACCTAGACCAACATGCCCCATCGACACTAGTCCCACCCCGACCAACATGCCCCATCTACATTAGTCCCATCCCGACCAACATGCCCCATCTACACCAATCCCACCCCGACCAACATGCCCCATCTACACTAGGCCCACCCCGACCAACATGCCCCATCTACACTAGGCCTACCCCGACCAACATGCCCCATCGACACTAGTCCCACCCTGACCAAATGCCCAATCTACATTAGTCCCATCCTGATCAACATGCCCCATCTACACTGGACCCACCCTGACCAACATGCCCCATCTGCACTAGTCCCACCCCGACCAACATGACCCATCTACACTAGTCTCACCCCGATCTACATGCCCCATCTAAACTAGTCCCACCCCGACCAACATGCCCCATCTACATTAGTCTTACCCCGACCAACATGCGCATCCACATTAGTCCCACCCCGACAAACATGCCCCATCTACATTAGGCCCACCCCGACCAACATGCCCCATCGACACTGGCCCACCACGACCAACATGCCCCATCTACACTAGTCGCACCCCGACCAACATGCCCCATCTACACTAGTCCCATCTACACTAGTCCCATCCTGACCAACATGCCCCATTTCCACTGGTCCCACCCCGACCAACATGCCCCATCTGCACTAGACCCACCCCGACCAACATGCGTCATCTACACCAGTCCCACCCCGATCTACATGCCCCATCTAATCTAGTCCCACCCCGAGCAACATGCCCCATCTACACTAGTCTTACCCCGACCTACATGCCCCATCTACACTAGTCCCACCACGACCAACATGCCCCATCCACACTAGTCCCACCCCGACCAACGTGCCCCATCTACGCTAGTCCAACTCCTACCAACATGCTCCATCTACACTAGTCCCACCCCGACCATCATGCCCCATCTACATTAGTCTCATCCCGACCAACATGCCCCATCTATACTAGTCCCACCCCGACCATCATGGCCCATCTATAATAGTCTCATCCCGACCAACATGCCACATCTACACGTCCCACCCCAACCAACATGCACCATCTACACTAGTCGCACCTCGACCAACATGCCCCATCTACACTAGTCCCACCCCGACCAACATGCCCCATCTACACTAGGCCCACCCCGACCAACATGCCCCATCTACAGCAGTCCCACCCCGACCAACATGCCCCAATTACAATAGTCCCACCGACCAACATGCCCCATCTACACTAGACCCACCCCGACCAACATGCCCCATCTACACTCGTCCCACACCGACCAACATGCCCCATCTACACTAGCCCCACCCCGACCAACATGCCCCATCTTCACTAGACCTACCCCGACCAACATGCGTCAGCTACACCAGTCCCATCCCGATTAACATGCCACATCTACACTAGGCCCACCCCGACTAATATGCCCCATCTGCACTAGGCCCACCCGGTCCAACATGCCCCATCTACACTAGTCCCACCTGGACCAACATGCCCCATCGACACTAGTCCCACCCCGACCAACATGCCCCATCTACATTAGTCCCATCCCGACCAACATGCCCCATCTACACTAATCCCACCCCGACCAACATGCCCCATCTACACTAGGCCCACCCCGACCAACATGCCCCATCTACACTAGGCCCACCCCGACTAACATGCCCCATCGACACTACGCCCACCCCGACCAACATGTCTCATCTACACTAGTCCCACCCCGACCAACATGCCCCATCTACACTAGTCCCACCCTGACCAAATGCCCAATCTACATTAGTCCCATCCTGATCAACATGCCCCATCGACACTGGTCCCACCCCGACCAACATGCCCCATCTGCACTAGTCCCACCCCGACCAACATGCCCCATCTACATTAGTCTTACCCCGACCAACATGCCCCATCTACATTAGTCCCACCCCGACAAACATGCCCCATCTACATTAGGCCCACCCCGACCAACATGCCCCATCGACACTGGCCCACCACGACCAACATGCCTCAGCTACACTAGTCCCACCCCGACCAACATGCCCCATCTACACTAGTCGCACCGCGACCAACATGCCCCATCTACACAAGTCCCATCTACACTAGTCCCATCCTGACCAACATGCCCCATTTCCACTGGTCCCACCCCGACCAACATGCCCCATCTGCACTAGACCCACCCCGACCAACATGCGTCATCTACACCAGTCCCACCCCGATCTACATGCCCCATCTACACTAGTCCCACCCGAGCAACATGCCCCATCTACACTAGTCTTACCCCGACCAACATGCCCCATCTACACTAGTCTCACCTCGACCAACATGCCCCATCTACACTTGTCCTACCCCGACCAACATGCCCCATTTACAATAGTCTCACCCCGACCAACATGCCCCACCTACACTAGTCCCACCCCGACCAACATGCCCCATCCACATTAGTCCCACCCCGACCAACGTGCCCCATCTACATTAGTCCAACCCCGACCAACATGCCCCATCTACACTAGTCCCACCCCACCAACATGCCCCATCTACACTAGACCCACCCCGACCAACATGCCTCATCTACACTCGTCCCACCCCAACCAACAAGCCCCATCTACACTAGTCCCACCCCGACCAACATGCCCCATCTGCACTAGTCCCACCCCGACCAACATGCCCCACCAACACTAGGCCCACCCCGACCAACATGCCCAATCTACACTAGGCCCACCCCGACCAAAATACCCCATCTGCATGTCACATCCCGAACAACATGCCACAGCGACACTAGTCCCACCCCGACCAACATGCCCCATCTACACCAGTCCCACCCTGACGAACATGCCCCATCTACACTAGGCTCACCCCGACCAACATGCCCCATCTACACTAGACCCACCCCGACCAACATGCCCCATCTGCACTAGTCTCATCCTAACCAACATGCCCCATCTACACTAGTCCCTCCACGACCAGCATGTCCCATCCACACTAGTCCCACCCCGACCAACGTGCCCCATCTACGCTAGTCCAACTCCTACCAAAATGCCCCATCTACACTAGTCCCACCCCGACCATCATGCCCCATCTACACTAGGCTCACCCCGACCAACATGCCCCATCTACACTAGTCCCACCCCGACCAACATGCCCCATCTACATTAGTCTCATCCCGATCAACATGCCCCATCCACACGTCCCAACCCGACCAACATGCCCCATCTACACAAGACCCACCCCGACCAACATGCCCAACTACATTAGTCTCATCCCGACCAACATGCCCCAACTACACTAGTCCCACCCCGACCAACATGCCCCATCTACACTAGCCTTACCCTGACCAACGTGCCCCAACTACACTAGTCCCACCTCGACCAACATGCCCCATCTACACTAGTCCCACCCCGCCCAACATGCCCCTTCTACAATAGTCTTACCCCGACCAACATGCCCCATCTACACTAGTCGCACCCCGACCAACATGCCCCATCTACAATTGTCTCACCCCGACCAACATGCCCCATCTACACTAGTCCCACCACGACCAACCTGCCCCATCCACACTAGTCCCACCCCGACAAAGGTGCCCCATCTATACTAGTCCAACCCCAACCAACATGCCCCATCTACACTAGTCCCTCCCCGACCAACATGCCCCATCTACACTAGTCGCACCCCGACCAACATGCCCCATCTACAATTGTCTCACCCTGACCAACATGCCCCATCTACACTAGTCCCACCACGACCAACCTGCCCCATCCACACTAGTCCCACCCCGACCAATGTGCCCCATCTATACTAGTCCAACCCCGACCAACATGCCCCAACTACACTAGTCTCTCCCCGACCAACATGCCCCATCTACACTAGACCCACCCCGACCAACATGCCCCATCTACACTAGTCCCACCACGACCAACATGCCCAATCTACACTAGTCCCACCCCGACCAACATGCCCCATCTACATTAGTCCCACCCCGACCAACGTGCCTCATCCACACTAGTCCCACCTCGACCAACATGCCCCATCTATACTAGTCCCACCCCGACCATCATGCCCCATCTACATTAGTCACTTCCCGACCAACATGCCCCATCTACACGTCCCAGCCCGACCAACATGCACCATCTACACTAGTCCCACCTCGACCAACATGCCCCATCTACACTAGTCCCACCCCGACCAACATCCCTATCTAAACTGGGCCCACCCTGACCAACATGCCCCATCTACACCAGTCCCACCCCGACCAACATGCCCCATTTACAATAGTCCCACCCCGACCAACATGCCCCATCTACACTAGACCCACCCCGACCAACATGCCGCATCTACACGTCTTACCCCGACCAACATGCCCCATCTACACTAGTCCCACCTTGACCAACATGCCCCATCTACACTAGGCCCTCCCCGACCAACATGCCCCATCTACAATAGTCTCACCCGACCAACATGCCCCATCTACACTAGTCCCACCACGACCAACATGCCCCATCCACACTAGTCCCACCCCGACCAACGTGCCCCATCTACACTAGTCCAACCCCTACCAACATGCCCCATCTACACTAGTCCCTCCTCGACCAACATGCCCCATCTATACTAGTCCCACCCCGACCATCATGCCCCATCTACATTAGTCTCATCCCGACCAACATGCCCCATCTTTTTAATTTTTTTTTTTATTTTTTATTTTTATTTTATTAGAAGTACAATTGTATACAATCATATTTTCATAATACCTTTTATGCACAGCTTATTTTTTTATTTTTTTGTAATAAAGAAGAAAAAGAAAAAAGTTAGATAATGAAAAATAGAAAAATGTGAGATATATAGTGTGTGAAAAAGAAAAATAAAGAGTGAAAAAAGAAAGTTGAGACATAGAAAATAGAAGAAAGAGAATAAAAGAAGAGAAGAGAAGAAAAGAAAATAGAAGTAAGGAGATCATTTATAATCTTGACCATCCCCAGTCACGGATTAGCTGTTACACCTGTGTTGCACCATATGTTTCCAAAAAGACGACAAATGGAGACCAACTCGTTATGAATTGGTCAAATTTATCTATTAGGAGGAATCGCATTTCCTCAATATGTGCGGTATCCAACATACTTGCAATCCACATTTTGAGCGTTGGTATTGGTGTATTTTTCCAAAATTTGAATATTAATTTTTTTGTCCCCCGACATCTTTTGGTTTACATAAGTGTTCTTTTTTAATTCTATGTGATTTATAATCCCAAACAAAATTAGTAATATTAGCGTTCAGTTTAGAAAAAAAATATTTTGGTACATATACTGGTATAGATTGAAATAGGTATAATAACTGTGGTAGGAAGCTCATTTTAATAGCATTTATTCTACCTATTAATGAAAAAGGGAGTGTTTTCCAAAATGTTATCATTATATTAAGTTTATTTATTAAGGGTATAAAATTGGCATTGAATAAAGCTTTTATGTTTTCTAGTAATCTGAATACCCAAATATTTGAATTTTTCTGTTGCTATTTTAAAGGGGAATTTCAATAAGTGTGTAGATTCTTGAGGTTTTAACGTCATGATTTCACTTTTGTTCCAATTTATTCTATATCCAGAAAAGGACCCAAATTCCTCTATTAAATTTAATAAATTTGGTATGCTCGTTTGTGAATTTGTTATATATTCCAAAATATCGTCTGCATACAATGAAATTTTATTATTTGAGTCCCTAGTATTATAACCCTGAATATTCGGATGGCTTCTTATACTTTCAGCCAGAGGTTCTATCATAAGGGCAAATAGCAGGGGTGATAAAGCACATCCCTGCCTATTACTCCTTGATAATTGAATTTTTTGAGATAACATGCTGTTAGTTAATATTCTTGCCATCGGTTTATCATATAATAATTTCACCCATGCAATAAAATTCTCTCCCATATTAAATTTTTGTAATACTTTGTATAAATACTGCCATTCTACATGATCAAATGCTTTCTCTGCGTCCAAAGAAATAATTGCTAAGTCTTCTTCCTCCACTTTATGTGAGTACATTATATTAAACAGGCGTCTCAAATTATTAAATGAATATCTTTTGGGTATAAACCCCGTTTGATCAGGGTTTATCAATTTACTAATATATTTGCTTAGTCTTCTAGCTAAAGTCTTTGCTAGAATTTTCTGGTCTGTATTTAAAAGTGATATAGCTCTACATCAGCCCGGTTCCTCTAGATCTTTATCTTTCTTTGGAATAAGCGTAATAATTGATTCTGCTAATGTTTCTGGTAATTTATTTTCTTTAAAAACGTAAGTATATAAATTAAATAGATAGGGGGTCGTTATCTCATGAAACGTTTTATAAAATTCATTGCTAAAACCATCTGGTCCCGGTGTCTTACCATTTTTCAGCGATTTTATTGTTTCACCTATTTCTTCGATTGTAATTTGCGCTCCTAGTTCTTCTTGTTCCAAAAGGTCAAGTTTTGGTAGATTACATTTATCTAATAAGTTTGTAATTTTACTATCTTCTGTTTTGGTTTTTGATGTGTATAAATTTTGATAAAATTGAGCAAATCATTTATTGATATCTTTAGGTAGTGTTAGTAATTCACCATTCTCGGATTTAATTTTATTTATAGTATTTTCCTTTTCCTGTTTTTTCAGTTGACGCGCCAACAGCTTATGTGGTTTGTCACCAAACTCAAAATGTTCCTGTTTTGTAATTTGGAATAATCTTATTACTCTTGCCGAGAGAATTCGGTTAAGTTTAAATTTCAGTAGTATTATCTTATTATGTTTATCTATCGTGGGATCTTTAGCATTATCTAACTCTAACTGTCTTATTTCTTGTTCTAACAGCATCTGTTCTGTTTTATTCTTCTTATTTTGAAAAATTTCATATGAAATTATAATTCCTCTAATAAATGCTTTAAAAGTTTCCCATATTAAAGAAGGTGAGGTACCTGGTGTATCATTTATCTCAAAAAATGATATCATTTGTTGTTTCAAATATTGATAACCCTGTAAGTCATTTAATATATATGTATTAAACCTCCAAAAAAAAATCTTTCCCGGCATTCCTTCAAATTTTACTTAAAAAGTCAATGGAGAGTGATCGGAAATACTACTAATATGGTAAGTTGGGTTAATTATATATGGCATTAATTTCCTATCCACTAAAAAATAATCAATTCTTGAGTATGTTTTATGTACCGAAGAGTAAAACGAGTATTCCCTTCCTGCTGGGTTAGCAGATCTCCATACATCTGTTATGTTAGTATTTTTTATATATGTATTTAGAAATTCACTAGTCTTAGATTTTATATTACTCCTTCTTTGTTTTGCTGATTTGTCTAAGTATGGATCTAAAACACAGTTGAAATCCCCTCCTATTATGACATTTTGATAATTAAACTCCAGTATTATATCTATAATTTTCTCAAAGAATTGATGGTCTGAAAAAAATCAAAGAAAGATGAAGCAGAAATGCTGGCAAGAATGACTGACAAATGTTTGGACTTGGAAGCGAGAGCGAGAAGGCAGAATTTGAGAATCGTTGGAGTAAGAGAAGGACGAGAAGAACATGTATCTCAAACACGTACTTTCGTTACTGAATTACTCAAAGAGGTTTTTAAACTGCCGGAAGAACTAAGAATAGATACTGTTCAACGAGTTGGACGTGTCTCAAGAGGCATAAATGCTGCTCCAAGACAGATAATTGTGAAATTTCTTGATATTTCTTCAGTGGAATCTATACTGAAGAAGATTGTTCATGGTGAAAATTTGATATATCGTGGGGAAAAGATCCGATTTTTCCGTGATTATCCTCCAGAGATTGTCCAGAGAATGAACTTGTTTACACCGACAAGAAACATATTGAGGGGTATTTCTAAAGTCAGATATGGAGTTGTTTTCCCAGCAAAAATGAAAATTACTTATAAGGGAATTGAGCGCTCATATACGGACCCAGAAAAAGCATTTAAATATGCAGAAGATATCATGAGGAAAGCATCGGAAACATCGGAAGAAGACGACTAAAGGAAAGAACAAGGAACTTTTTAATTTTTAAGATTGTTGCCTGGGTTTCAGCAACTAAGTTACAGAGAAAGGTTGAACAAGTTAGGTTTTTATTCTTTGGAGCGCAGAAGGTTAAGAGGGGACTTGATAGAGATCTTTAAAATTATGAGCGGGTTAGACAGAGTGGACGTGGATAAGCTTTTCCCATTGAGAGTAGGGAAGATTCAAACAAGGGGACATGACTTGAGAATTAAGGGACAGAAGTTTAGGGGGAACATTAGGGGGAACTTCTTTACTCAGAGAGTGGTAGCTGTGTGGAATGAGCTTCCAGTGGAAGTGGTGGAGGCAGGTTCGATGTTATCCTTTAAAAATAGATTGGATGGGTATATGGACGGGAAAGGAATGGAGGGTTATGGTCTGAGTGCAGGTAGATGGGACTAGGGGGGAAGTATTTTATTTTTAATTAAAAAAAATATATAATTAAAAAAAAAAAAAAATTTAAATGTTCGGCACGGACTTGAAGGGCCGAGATGGCCTGTTTCCGTGCTGTTATGGTTATATGGTTATATGGTTATATGGTTATATAAGATGGAGCTGGAACTGGTGGATTTTTCAGACAGTTACTGAGCTTATCTGTCTGGAATGTGTATTTGAGAACATTGTTTAAACCTTGAATGAAAAGCTATTGTACAAGGAACAGGGACGAGATAACATTAATATCTAACTATTATATGCTAATTACAATTAACTAACTAACTTTAACAAAACTAATGACTTGTGAGTGTGTGTAGTAAATATGAATAATCATCAATAAACCATTGCTTATAAATTGTAATTAACCAAAATGTCCATAACATTACTAACGTTTTTTTTCTCTTTTTGAGTGGGAACGCAACATAAACTTGGAAAAAATCCAGGAATGAGGTTAACCCCTCGGTACCTGCTTGTAGGGTAGCTGGTTAGATAAATTGGTACGGTACAAATACTTATAGAAATGAGAATAGGTTGTGTTTTATATTTGGATTTGGGGTTTAATTACATTATTTTTTTACTTTTTAATATTTTATCTTTGCGTATTTTTTTATTTTTTTTTGGGGGGGGCTTTTTACTAACACTAGTTTGATAAAGTTAAACAAGAATAAACAAGATATGAGACGGTTTGTACTTTTTTTACGAGGTGTTAATAAGGGATTGGGGCTCAATGTAAAATAACATCAATGGAAGTCTATAATTCTTACGCCACCTTAGGTGGCTATTTGTCTTTAAGGTACCTGCTTTTAAATACCTTAATTACACTTTTTTTTTAAAATCACTATACAAATTTGTATTTACTTAGTTTGTGTTTAATTAATTGTAAATCACAACTTTTCTTGCTTTATCTAAGGCACTTTTGGAGAAGGAGATGTAATGTAAACTTAAAAATTTGGAATGACCACCCAACGTCCAGAACACGGAGGTATTTGTTTGCACCCTATGTTTCAAGAATATTACTTTGATATACAATGCAAGACGATAGGCAAATAAAGAATGGAGGAATCACATTCTGTAGTTGGAATATAAGGGGTGCCAATGAACCAATAAGGAGGGGTAAAATTTTTGCTCACCTAAAATCTTTGAAAAGCGACAGAATTTACTTGCAAGAAACTCACATGAAACAGGAAACACAAATGAGATTAAAGGCGAAGTGGATAGGCCAAACATATTATTCGTCATTTACTTCTAAATCTAGAGGTACGACTATTCTTATTCGAAAAGGTATACCGTTTAAATTAAAGAATACTATATCAGATAAAGAGGGAATGTATATCATAGTTTCGGGAGAAATTTATGCTACCCCAATAACTATGGTAAATATTTACGCTCCGAATTTTGATAACCCAACATGCCCCATCTACACGTCCCAGCCCGACCAACATGCACCATCTACACTAGTCCCACCTCGACCAACATGCCCCATCTAAACTAGTCCCACCCCGACCAACATGCCCCATCTAAACTAGGCCCACCCCGACCAACATGCCCCATCTACACCAGTCCCACCCCGACCAACATACCCCATCTACACCAGTCCCACCCTGACCAACATGCCCCATTTACAATAGTCCCACCCCGACCAACATGCCCCATCTTCACAAGACCCACCACGACCAACATGCGTCATCTACACCAGTCCCACCCCGATTAACATGCCACATCTACACTAGGCCACCCCGACTAATATGCCCTATCTGCACTAGGCCCACCCGGACCAACATGCCCCATCTACACTAGTCCCACCCAGACCAACATGCCCCATCTACACTAGACCCACCCCGACCAACATGCCCCATCTACACTAGTCCCACCCCGACCAACATGCCCCATCTACACTAGTCCCACCCCGACCAACATGCCCCATCTACACTAGTCCCACCCCGACCAACATGCCCCATCTTCACAAGACCCACCCCGACCAACATGCCCCATCTACACCAGTCCCACCACGATTAACATGCCACATCTACACTAGGCCCACCCCGACTAAAATGCCCTATCTGCACTAGGCCCACCCCGACCAACATGCCCCATCTGCACCAGTCCCACCCCGACCAACATGCGTCATCTACACCAGTCCCACCCCGATCTACATGCCCCATCTACACTAGTCCCACCCCGACCAACATGCCCCATCCACATTAGTCCCACCCGACCAACGTGCCCCATCTACATTAGTCTAACCCCGACCAACATGCCCCATCTGCATTAGTCCCATCCTGATCAACATGCCCCATCTACACTCGTCCCACCCCGACCAACATGCCCCATCTGCACTAGTCCCACCCCGACCAACATGCCCCATCTACACTAGACGCATCTCGACCAACATGCCCCATCTACACTAGTCCCATCTACACTAGTCCCATCCTGACCAACATGCCTCATCTACACTGGTCCCACCCCGACCAACATGCCCCATCTACACTAGGCTCACCCGACCAACATGCCCCATCTGCACTAGTCCCACCCCGACCAACATGCGTCAACTACACCAGACCCACCCCAACCAACATGCGTCATCTACACCAGTCCCACCCCGATCTACATGCCCCATCTACACTAGTCCCACCCCGACCAACATGCCCCACCTACACTAGTCCCACCCCGACCAACATGCCCCATCCACATTAGTCCCACCCCGACCAACGTGCCCCATCTACATTTGTCCAACCCCGACCAACATGCCCCATCTACACTGGTCCCACCCCACCAACATGCCCCCTCTACACAAGACCCACCCCGACCAACATGCCCCATCTACACTTGTCCCACCCCGACCAACATGCCCCATCTACACTAGTCCCACCCCGACCAACTTGCTCCATCTGCACTAGTCCCACCCCGACCAACATGCCCCACCAACACTAGGCCCACCCCGACCAACATGCCCCATGTACACCAGGCCCACCCCGACCAACATACCCCATCTGCATGTCCCATCCCGAACAACATGCCACAGCTACACTAATCCCACCCCGACCAACATGCACCATCTACACTAGTCCCACCCCGACCAACATGCCCCAACTACATTAGTCTAATCCCGATCAACATGCCCCATCCACACAAGTCCCATCCTGACCAACATGCCCCATCTACACTGGTCCCACCCCGGCCTTCATGCCCCATCTGCACTAGTCCCACCCCGACCAACAAGCGTCATCTACACCAATCCCACCCCAATCTACATGCCCCATCTACACTAGTCCCACCCCGAGCAACATGCCCCATCTACACTAGTCTTACCCCGACCAACATGCCCCATCTACACTAGTCCCACCTCGACCAACATGCCCCATCTACACTTGTCCCACCCCGACCAACATGCCCCACCTACACTAGTCCCACCCCGACCAACATGCCCCATCCACATTAGTCCCACCCCGACCAACGTGCCCCTTCTACATTAGTCCAACCCCGACCAACATGCCCCATCTACACTAGTCCCACCCCACCAACATGCCCCATCTACACTAGACTCACCCCACCAACAAGCCCCATCTACACTAGACCCACCCGACCAACATGCCCCATCTACACTAGTCCCACCCCGACCAACTGGCCCCATCTACACTAGTCCCACCCCGACCAACTGGCCCCATCTGCACTAGGCCCACCCCGATCAACATGCCCCATCTACACCACGCCCACCCCGACCAACATACCGCATCTGCATGTCCCATTCCGAACAACATGCCAGAGCTATACTAGTCCCACCCCGACCAACATGCCCCATCTACACCAGTCCCACCCCGACGAACATGCCCCATCTACACTAGGCTCACCCCGATCTACATGCCCCATCTGCACTAGTCCCACCCCGACCAACATGCGTCAACTACACCAGTCTTACCCCGACCAACATGCCCCATCTACACTAGTCCCACCTCGACCAACATGCCCCATCTACACTTGTCCCACCCCGACCAACATGCCCCATTTACAATAGTCTCACCCCGACCAACATGCCCCACCTACACTAGTCCCACCCCGACCAACATGCCCCTTCCACTTTAGTCCCACCCCGACCAACGTGCCCCATCCACACATGTCCCAACCCGACCAACATGCCCCATCCACACAAGTCCCATCCTGATCAACATGCCCCATCTACACTAGTCCCACCCCGACCAACATGCCCCATCTGCACTAGTCCCACCCCGACCAACATGCCCCATCTACACTAGTCGCACCCCGACCAACATGCCCTATCTACACTAGTCCCATCTACACTAGTCCCATCCTGACCAACATGCCCCATCGACATTGGTCCCACCCCGACCAACATGCCCCATCTGCACTAGTCTCACCCCGACCAACATGCGTCATCTACACCAGTCCCACCCCAAACTACATGCCCCATCTACACTAGTCCCACACCGAGCAACATGCCCCATCTACACTAGTCCCACCCCGACCAACATGCCCCACCTACACTAGTCCCACCCCGACCAACATGCCCCATCCACATTAGTCCCACCCTGACCAACGTGACCCATCTACATTTGTCCAACCCCGACCAACATGCGCCATCTACACTGGTCCCACCCCACCAACATGCCCCCTCTACACAAGACCCACCCCGACCAACATGCCCCATCTACACTTGTCCCACCCCGACCAACATGCCCCATCTACACTAGTCCCACCCCGACCAACTTGCTCCATCTGCACTAGTCCCACCCCGACCAACATGCCCCACCAACACTAGGCCCACCCCGACCAACATGCCCCATGTACACCAGGCCCACCCCGACCAACATACCCCATCTGCATGTCCCATCCCGAACAACATGCCACAGCTACACTAATCCCAGCCCGACCAACATGCCCCATCTACACTAGTCCCACCCCGACCAACATGCCCCAACTACATTAGTCTAATCCCGATCAACATGCCCCATCCACACAAGTTCCAACCCGACCAACATGCCCCATCTACACTAGTCCCCTCTACACTAGTCCCATCCTGACCAACATGCCCCATCTACACTGGTCCCACCCGACCTTCATGCCCCATCTGCACTAGTCCCACCCCGACCAACAAGCATCATCTACACCAATCCCACCCCAATCTACATGCCCCATCTACACTAGTCCCACCCCGAGCAACATGCCCCATCTACACTAGTCTTACCCCGACCAACATGCCCCATCTACACTAGTCCCACCTCGACCAACATGCCCCATCTACACTTGTCCCACCCCGACCAACATGCCCCACCTACACTAGTCCCACCCCGACCAACATGCCCCATCCACATTAGTCCCACCCCGACCAACGTGCCCCTTCTACATTAGTCCAACCCCGACCAACATGCCCCATCTACACTAGTCCCACCCCACCAACATGCCCCATCTACACTAGACTCACCCCACCAACATGCCCCATCTACACTGGACCCACCCCGACCAACATGCCCCATCTACACTAGTCCCACCCCGACCAACTGGCCCCATCTACACTAGTCCCACCCCGACCAACTGGCCCCATCTGCACTAGGCCCACCCCGATCAACATGCCCCATCTACACCACGCCCACCCCGACCAACATACCGCATCTGCATGTCCCATCCCGAACAACATGCCAGAGCTATACTAGTCCCACCCCGACCAACATGCCCCATCTACACCAGTCCCACCCCGACGAACATGCCCCATCTACACTAGGCTCACCCCGATCTACATGCCCCATCTGCACTAGTCCCACCCCGACCAACATGCGTCAACTACACCAGTCTTACCCCGACCAACATGCCCCATCTACACTAGTCCCACCTCGACCAACATGCCCCATCTACACTTGTCCCACCCCGACCAACATGCCCCACCTACACTAATCCCACCCCGACCAACATGCCCCTTCCACTTTAGTCCCACCCCGACCAACGTGCCCCATCCAGACATGTCCCAACCCGACCAACATGCCCCATCCACACAAGTCCCATCCTGATCAACATGCCCCATCTACACTAGTCCCACCCCGACCAACATGCCCCATCTGCACTAGTCCCACCCCGACCAACATGCCCCATCTACACTAGTCGCACCCCGACCAACATGCCCTATCTACACTAGTCCCATCTACACTAGTCCCATCCTGACCAACATGCCCCATCGACACTGGTCCCACCCCGACCAACATGCCCCATCTGCACTAGTCTCACCCCGACCAACATGCGTCATCTACACCAGTCCCACCCCAAACTACATGCCCCATCTACAATAGTCCCACCTCGAGCAACATGCCCCATCTACACTAGTCTTACCCCGACCAACATGCCCCATCTACACTAGTCCCACCTCGACCAACATGCCCCATCTACACTTGTCCCACCCCGGCCAACATGCCCCATTTACAATAGTCTCACCCCGACCAACATGCCCCACCTACACTAGACCCACCCCGACCAACATGCCCCATCCACATTAGTCCCACCCCGACCAACGTGCCCCTTTTACATTAGTCCAACCCCGACCAACATGCCTCATCTACACTAGACCCAACTCACCAACATGCCCCATCTACACTAGACCCATCCCGACCAACATGCCCCATCTACACTCGTCCCACCCCGACCAACATGCCCCATCTACACTAGTCCCACCCCGACTAACTAGCCCCATCTGCACTAGTCCCACCCCGACCAACATAACGCATCTGCATGTCCCATCCCGAACAACATGCCACAGCTACACTAGTCCCACCCCGACTAACATGCCCCATCTACACCAGTCCCACCCTGACGAACATGCCCCATCTACACTAGGCTCACCCCGACCAACATGCCGCATCTGCACTAGTCCCACCCCGACCAACATGCGTCAACTACACCAGTCCCACCCCGACCAACATGCGTCAACTACACCAGTCCCACCCCGACAAACATGCGTCATCTACACCAGTCCCACCCCGATCTACATGCCCCATCTAAACTAGTCCCACCCCGACCAACATGCCCCATCCACATTAGTCCCACTCCGACCAACGTGCCCCATCTACATTAGTCTAACCCCGACCAACATGCCCCATCTACAGTAGTCCCACCCCACCAACATGCCCCATCTACACTAGGCTCACCCCGACCAACATGCCCCATCTGCACTAGTCCCACCCTGACCAAATGCCCAATCTACATTAGTCCCATCCTGATCAACATGCCCCATCTACACTGGTCCCACCCCGACCAACATGCCCCATCTGCACTAGTCCCACCCCGACCAACATGCCCCATCTACACTAGTCGCACCCCGACCAACATGCCCCATCTACACTAGTCCCATCTACACTAGTCCCATCCTGATCAACATGCCCCATCTACACTGGTCCCACCTCGACCAACATGCCCCATCTGCACAAGTCCCACCCCGACCAACATGCGTCATCTACACCAGTCCCACCCCGATCTACATGCCCCATCTACACTAGTCCCGCCCCGAGCAACTTGCCCCATCTACACTAGTCCCACCCCGACCAACTTTCCCCATCTGCACTAGTCCCACCCTGACCAACATGCCCCACCAACACTAGGCCCACCCCGACCAACATACCCCATCTGCATGTCCCATCCCGAACAACGTGCCAAAGCTACACTTGTCCCACCCCGACCAACATGCCCCATCTCCACCAGTCCCACCCCGACGAACATGCCCCATCTACACTAGGCTCATCCCGACCAACATGCCCCATCTACACTAGTCCCACCCCGACCAACATGCCCCATCTACATTAGTCTCATCCCGATCAACATGCCCCATCCACACGTCCCAACCCGACCAACATGCCCCATCTACACTAGGCTCACCCCGATCTACATGCCCCATCTGCACTAGTCCCACCCTGACCAACATGCGTCAACTACACCAGTCTTACCCCGACCAACATGCCCCATCTACACTAGTCCCACCTCGACCAACATACCCCATCTACACTTGTCCCACCCCGACCAACATGCCCCATTTACAATAGTCTCACCCCGACCAACATGCCCCACCTACACTAGTCCCACCCCGACCAACATGCCCCATCCACATTAGTCCCACCCCGACCAACGTGCCCCATCCACATTAGTCCAAGCCCGACCAACATGCCCCATCTACACTAGTCCCACCCCACCAACATGCCCCATCTACACTAGACCCACCCCGACCAACATGCCCCATCTACACTCATCCCACCCCGACCAACATGCCCCATCTGCACTAGTCCCACCCCGACCAACATGCGTCATCTACACCAGTCCCACCCCGATCCAGCTGCCCCATCTATACTAGACCCACCCCGAGCAACATGCCCCATCCACACCAGGCCCACCCCGACCAACATACCCCATCTGCATGTCCCATCCCGAACAACATGCCACAGCTACACTAGTCCCACTCCGACCAACATGCCCCATCTACACCAGGCCCACCCCGACGAACATGCCCCATCTACACTAGGCTCACCCCGACCAACATGCCCCATCTACACTAGTCCCACCCCGACCAACATGCCCCATCTACATTAGTCTCATCGCGATCAACATGCCCCATCCACACATGTCCCAACCCGACCAACATGCCCCATCCACACAAGTCCCATCCTGATCAACATGCCCCATCTACACTAGTCCCACCCCGACCAACATGCCCCATCTGCACTAGTCCCACCCCGACCAACATGCCCCATCTCCACCAGTCCCACCCCGACGAACATGCCCCATCTACACTAGGCTCATCCCGACCAACATGCCCCATCTACACTAGTCCCACCCCGACCAACATGCCCCATCTACATTAGTCTCATCCCGATCAACATGCCCCATCCACACAAGTCCCAACCCGACCAACATGCCCCATCTACACTAGGCTCACCCCGATCTACATGCCCCATCTGCACTAGTCCCACCCCGACCAACATGCGTCAACTACACCAGTCTTACCCCGACCAACATGCCCCATCTACACTAGTCCCACCTCGACCAACATGCCCCATCTACACTTGTCCCACCCCGACCAACATGCCCCATTTACAATAGTCTCACCCCGACCAACATGCCCCACCTACACTAGTCCCACCCCGACCAACATGCCCCATCCACATTAGTCCCACCCCGACCAACGTGCCCCATCCACATTAGTCCAAGCCCGACCAACATGCCCCATCTACACTAGTCCCACCCCACCAACATGCCCCATCTACACTAGACCCACCCCGACCAACATGCCCCATCTACACTCATCCCACCCCGACCAACATGCCCCATCTGCACTAGTCCCACCCCGACCAACATGCGTCATCTACACCAGTCCCACCCCGATCTACCTGCCCCATCTATACTAGTCCCACCCCGAGCAACATGCCCCATCCACACCAGGCCCACCCCGACCAACATACCCCATCTGCATGTCCCATCCCGAACAACATGCCACAGCTACACTAGTCCCACTCCGACCAACATGCCCCATCTACACCAGGCCCACCCCGACGAACATGCCCCATCTACACTAGGCTCACCCCGACCAACATGCCCCATCTACACTAGTCCCACCCCGACCAACATGCCCCATCTACATTAGTCTCATCGCGATCAACATGCCCCATCCACACATGTCCCAACCCGACCAACATGCCCCATCCACACAAGTCCCATCCTGATCAACATGCCCCATCTACACTAGTCCCACCCCGACCAACATGCCCCATCTGCACTAGTCCCACCCCGACCAACATGCCCCATCTACACTAGTCGCACCCCGACCAACATGCCCCATCTACACTAGTCCCATCTACACTAGTCCCATCCTGACCAACATGCCCCATCGACACTGGTCCCACCCCGACCAACATGCCCCATCTGCACTAGTCCCACCCCGACCAACATGCCCCATCCACATTAGTCCCACCCGACCAATGTGCCCCTTCTACATTAGTCCAACCCCGACCAACATGCCCCATCTACACTAGACCCACCCCACCAACATGCCCCATCTACACTAGACCCACCCCGACCAACATGCCCCATCTACACTCATCCCACCCCGACCAACATGCCCCATCTACACTAGTCCCACCCCGACTAACTAGCCCCATCTGCACTAGTCCCACCCCGACCAACATACCGCATCTGCATGTCCCATCCCGAACAGCTTGCCACAGCTACACTAGTCCCACCCCGACCAACATGCCCCATCTACACCAGTCCCACCCTGACGAACATGCCCCATCTACACTAGGCTCACCCCGACCAACATGCCGCATCTGCACTAGTCCCACCCCGACCAACATGCGTCAACTACACCAGTCCCACCCCGACCAACATGCGTCAACTACACCAGTCCCACCCCGACAAACATGCGTCATCTACACCAGTCCCACCCCGATCTACATGCCCCATCTACACTAGTCCCACCCCGACCAACATGCCCCATCCACATTAGTCCCACCCCGACCAACGTGCCCCATCTACATTAGTCTAACCCCGACCAACATGTCCCATCTACAGTAGTCCCACCCCACCAACATGCCCCATCTACACTAGGCTCACCCCGACCAACATGCCCCATCTGCACTAGTCCCACCCTGACCAAATGCCCAATCTACATTAGTCCCATCCTGATCAACATGCCTCATCTACACTGGTCCCACCCCAACCAACATGCCCCATCTGCACTAGTCCCACCCCTACCAACATGCCCCATCTACACTAGTCTCACCCCAATCTACATGCCCCATCTACACTAGTCCCACCCCGACCAACATGCCCTATCTACACTAGTCTTACCCCGACCAACATGCCCCATCCACATTAGTCCCACCCCGACAAACATGCGTCATCGACACTAGGCCCACCACAACCAACATGCCTCATCTACACTAGTCCCACCCCGACCAACATGCCCCATCTGCATTAGTCCCATCCTGATCAACATGCCCCATCTACACTCGTCCCACCCCGACCAAGATGCCCTATCTGCACTAGTCCCACCCCGACCAACATGCCCCATCTACACTAGTCGCACCCCGACCAACATGCCCCATCTACACTAGTCCCATCTACACTAGTCCCATCCTGACCAACATGCCCCATCTACACTGGTCCCACCCCAACCAACATGCCCCATCTGCACAAGTCCCACCCCGACCAACATGCGTCATCTGCACCAGTCCCACCCCGATCTACATGCCCCATCTACACTAGTCCCACCCTGAGCAACATGCCCCATCTACACTAGTCTTACCCCGACCAACATGCCCCATCTACACTAGTCCCAACTCGACCAACATGCCCCATCTACACTTGTCCCACCCCGACCAACATGCCCCATTTACAATAGTCTCACCCCGACCAACATGCCCCACCTACACTAGTCCCACCCCGACCAACATGCCCCATCCATATTAGTCCCACCCCACCAACATGCCCCAACTACACTAGACCCACCCCGACCAGAGAGCCGTTGGAGAGGTCGCAGTGGGAGGAGCTACACCCGAGCGGTAGGAGTTAAAAAGGAGCGCGGGGCTTGTTCCTTACAGAGGCCCGAGAGCCGTTGGAGAGGTCGCAGAGGGAGGAGCTACACCCGAGCGGTAGGAGTTAAAAAGGAGCGCGGGGCTTGTTCCTTACAGAGGCCCGAGAGCTGTTGGAGCGGTCGCAGAGGGAGGAGCTACACCCGAGCGGTAGGAGGTAAAAAGGAACCCAAATCTGTAACGTTCCTAGTTCCACTTCAAAAACAAGTGGGTTTGAGGAAGCCGCTGATTGGTGGACGCAGACAAGAGGGAGCAGCTGATTGGGAGTCAGATCCCTGCTGATTGTACTGTATTCTAGCAGTTTGTTTTGTATTGTAGCAGTTTGTTTTGTATTGTATCCAGGGTAAGGGGAGTATGAGGGCCAGGGCAGTTTACTGTTCTGGATGTCAGATGTGGGAAGTCATGGAGTCTTATAGCCCTCCAGACGTCCACATCTGCGCCAGGTGTATCGAGATGGGGCTCCTAATGGACCGTATTAGGAACCTGGAGCAGCAGCTCGATGACCTCCGTCTGGTCAGGGAGAGCGAGGAAGTCATTGAGAGGAGTTGCAGGGATGTGGTCACTCCAACACCACAGGAGGCAGGCAAGTGGATCACGGTTGGGAGAGGCAAGGGGCACAGGCAGCAACTAGAGAGCACCCCGGTGGCTGTGCACCTTGACAATAAGTACTCCTGTTTGAGCACTGTTGGGGTGGACAGCCTACCTGGGGGTAGCGACAGCGGCCGGGCCTCCGGTATAGAGACCGGTCCTGTTGCTTAGAAGGGTAAGGAAAAGAAGAGGAGGGCAATATTAATAGGGGACTCTATAGTTAGGGGGTCAGACAGGCAATTCTGTGGATGCAGTCGGGAGACCCGGATGGTAGTTTGCCTCCCTGGTGCCAGGGTATGTGATGTCTCAACATGTCCAAGACATCCTGAAAGGGCAGGGAGAGGAGCCCGAGGTCGTGATACATATAGGTACCAATGACATAGGTAAAAAAAGAGAAGAGGTCCTGAAAGGAGAATTTAGGGAGTTAGGAAGGGAGTTAAAGAGAAGGACAGCAAAGGTAACAATCTCGGGATTACTGCCTGTGCCACGCGACAGTGAGAGTAGGAATGGAGCGAGGTGGAGGATAAATGCGTGGCTGAAGGACTGGTGCAGAAGGCAGGGATTCAAATTTCTGGATCATTGGGACCTCTTTTGTGGAAGTTTCGACCTGTACAAAAAGGATGGGTTGCACTTGAACCTGAGGGGGACCGATATCCTGGCAGGGAGATCTGCAAAGGCTACTGGGGAGACTTTAAACTAGAATGGTTGGGGGGAGGGACTCAAATAGAGAATGCTATTAGACAGTGTGTGAGGCAGGAGGCAGAGAAGGAAAGCACTCAGACCCAACATGTAGGGGGGAAAGAAGAAAACAATAATAAACAGAGAACAAGAGATGGTGGGGTTCTTAAATGGGTGAGCAGAGAAACAGAGGGGTGTAAAATGCGGGCGGAAGGTGAAAAGTAAAAGTGGCAGGCAGACAAATCCAGGGCAAAAATCAAAAAGAGCCACTTTTCAACATAATTGTATAAGGGGTAAGAGCGTTGTAAAAACAAGCCTGAAGTCTTTGTGTCTCAATGCAAGGAGCATTCGTAATAAGGTGGATGAGTTGAACGTGCAGATAGCAATTAATGATTATGATATAGTTGGGATCACGGAGACATGGCTCCAGGGTGACCAAGGCTGGGAGCTGAACATCCAGGGATATTCAATATTCAGGAGGGATAGAGAGAAAGGAAAAGGAGGTGGGGTAGCATTGCTGGTTAGAGAGGAGATTAACGCAGTGGAAAGGAAGGACATTAGCTTGGAGGATGTGAAATTGGCATTGGTAGAGCTGCGAAACACTAAGGGGCAGAAAACGCTGGTGGGTGTTGTGTACAGGCCACCTAGCAGTAGTAATGAAGTTGGGGATGGCATCAAACAGGAAATTAGAAATGCGTGCAACAAAGGCAAAACAGTTATAATGGGTGACTTCAATCTACATATAGATTGGGTGAATCAAATTGGCAGGGGTGCTGAGGAAGAGGATTTCTTGGAATGTATGAGGGATAGTTATCTAAACCAACATGTAGAGGAACCAACGAGAGAGCAGGCTATTCTAGACTGGGTATTGAGTAATGAGGAAGGGTTAGTTAGCAGACTTGTTGTGCGTGCCCCCTTGGGCAAGAGTGACCATAATATGGTTGAGTTCTTCATTAGGATGGAGAGTGACATTGTTAATTCAGAAACAACGGTTCTGAACTTAAAGAAAGGAAACTTTGAGGGTATGAGACGTGAATTGGCCAAGATTGACTGGCAATTCGTTCTAAAAGGGTTGACGGTGGATATGCAATGGAAGGCATTTAAAGACTGCATGGATGAACTACAAAAATTGTTCATCCCAGTTTGGCAAAAGAATAAATCAGGGAAGGTAGTGCATCCGTGGATAACAAGGGAAATCAGGGATAGTATCAAAGTAAAAGATGATGCGTACAAATTAGCCAGAAAAAGCAGCATACCAGAGGACTGGGAGAAATTCAGAGACCAGCAGAGGAGGACAAAGGGCTTAATTAGGAAAGGGAAAATAGATTATGAAAGGAAACTGGCAGGGAACATAAAAACTGACTGCAAAAGTTTTTATAGATATGTGAAGAGAAAGAGATTAGTTAAAACAAATGTAGGTCCCTTGCAGTCAGAAACAGGTGAATTGCTCATGGGGAACAAGGATATGGCGGACCAATTGAATAACTACTTTGGTTCCGTCTTCACTAAGGAAGACATAAATAATCTGCCGGAAATAGCAGGGGGCCGCGGGTCAAAGGAGACGGAGGAACTGAGTGAAATCCAGGTTAGTCGGGAAGTGGTGTTGGGTAAATTGAATGGATTAAAGGCCGATAAATCACCAGGGCCAGACAGGCTGCATCCCAGAGTACTTAAGGAAGTAGCTCCAGAAATAGTGGATGCATTAGTGATAATTTTTTAAAACTCTCTAGATTCTGGAGTAGTTCCTGGAGCAGCACATTTGGAAAGTGGTGAAATCATTGGACAAAGTCAGCATGGATTTACGAAAGGTAAATCGTGTCTGACGAATCTTATAGAATTTTTCGAGGATGTAACTAGTAGAGTGGATAGGGGAGAACCAGTGGATGTGTTGTATCTGGACTTTCAGAAGGCTTTCGACAAGGTACCACATAAGAGATTAGGATACAAACTTAAATCACACGGTATTGGGGGTTCAGTATTGATGTGGATAGAGAACTGGCTGGCAAACAGGAAGCAAAGAGTAGGAGTAAACGGGTCCTTTTCACAAAGGCAGGCAGTGACTAGTGAGGTACCGCAAGGCTCAGTGCTGGGACCCCAGCTATTTACAATTTATATTAATGATCTGGACGAGGGAATTGAAAGCAACATCTCCAAGTTTGCGGATGATACTAAGCTGGGGGGCAGTGTTAGCTGTGAGGAGGATGCTAGGAGACTGCAAGGTGACTTGGATAGGCTGGGTGAGTGGGCAAATGTTTGGCAGATGCAGTATAATGTGGATAAATGTGAGGTTTTACTTCGGAGTCACGTGAGTGACTACGTGAAGAGCCCGTCCAGCATGCATGCGCGACATTAGCGTTCACGTCGGTGCAATAGCGACGACCGGGAGTACAGGCGCTCCCGCTACACGTCGGTGGAAAATAAACAGCGGACCATCAGGTAAGTCTTACTCTGTGGTCGTAATCAGCAAGCTGTGCTCTGCTCTGTATTCCAGGGGAACTGGGAAAATGAGCAGCACGGCAAAGGAAGAAAACCGCCCCCAGAATCGACTCCAACAGAACGGGAGTGTTCCATCAGTGGGGGGCGAGAGGCGGCACCTGGACCGCATATGCTGCGGTTCACCCTCATCGAGACCGAGCCGAGTCCAGTACCGCTAGCGCAGCCTGATGAGCGGCAGCGGGCTGGAGGAAACGTTTTTAAAAAAAAATTTTTTTTTAAACCGGCCGGTTATGTCTGACTCCGATGAGGAGGGTCCGCCTTAGAGCGGCAGAACTAGCCGCCTGAGCCGAATGGAAAGGCTCATGGAGCAACTGCTCCAGCGAGACTTGCTTCAGGAGCTAGAGCAGTCTCGCCAGGGGGATCAGGCACTCCCACAGCAGTGCTCTACAATGCACTGGCCATCGCTTTCCCCTCAAAGCAGGGCAGCGTTGGCGACCAGGGCTGGGCTGGTCAGGAACAGGGGTCATTGGCTGAAGATGTCGGGAGTACGCTTGGGGTACAGGATCAGGAAGAGCTGCTGGGTGTGGAGATTCACTACATGGTTACACCACGAGCAGGGCGGCCATTGGAGCCAAAACTGGCGGCCAGCATCAACCACCTGTCCCTCAAACCCCTACAAGACAGGTACTTAATGAGGCACTAGAGCTGGAAAACTGCAGTTCGCTCAATGTACCGGCTGTTAACAGCCAAATCTGGGGGGGGGGGGGGGGGGACAGAGTATCCGGAACCAGGAGCTAAAATCCTCAAGCTCCTGACGACAGGGATAACAGCCTATGCTCATTCCGTGGATGGGGTGGATATGACCACAAACCAGCAAGACACTCTGGCTCTGCTGTGAAACATCCAATATGAGATAAACAACCTCCGCAAGGAGAGAATAAGACCCGCCCTCAATCCCAGGTTTGCAGGACAGTGTAAAACACCGGCCTCAGAGCCGCAGATCCTGTTATTTGGAAGGACAAGTGAAAGACCTGGAGGAAGAGTCCAAAGCATTTGGCCTCATGAGGGCAGGCCCCGGAACGAGCAGACCCACGCAAAAAACCAGACGGAAGTACCCCACCGCGTCCACCAGTCAAGGTCAAATTTATGGAACTGGTGAAAGCTCGGGGTCCGCATACTATCCCCGAAAGCCTTTTTAGGCCAGGGCCCAGAGCGGACCCCATGGAAAATGCGCCACCCCCAATCAGCAGTACATCAGCAGTACATCCAGCAGTATAACGACTGATGAACAAACGGAAGAAAGGAACACTACCATAACTATGGAGGTAGGTGGGTCTGGTTCCTACCAGCATGTAAATGGGGAACTGTACTAACAGGAGGTCTGTACTAACAGGAGGTGTCTCACGAATGATAGTTATATACTTAACAGTATTCGGGGATACAAAATAGAGTTAATTCAAGAAAACATGCCACCAGTTCAGCACATACCCCAAAGGGTCTTTACCCTCTCAGTCAAAGAGAACTAGAGGCTCAAGCAGAACTGGGGAGGTTACTTACAAAGGGTGTCATTGAGAAATCCAAACATGATCCTTTGGAATTTGTCTCAAATATATTTACCAAAAGCAAAAAAGATGGTGGATGTCGCATCATCATTGACTTAACCTCACTAAATACCTTTGTTAAGTATGCACATTTCAAAATGGAAACATTTGTAACTGCTAAACAACTGATTTCCAAAGGATACTTTATGGCAAGCATTGATTTAAAAGATGCCTACTATTCAGTACCCATTCACAAGGGTCATCGCAGATACCTGAAAATTTACCTGGATGGGGCAACTATGGCAGTATAAAGTGTTGCCTAATGGGTTGACATCAGCCTTAGACTATTTACCAAGATATTAAAACCAGCCTTGGCAACATTAACGAAACAAAGACATATTGTCATGGCGTAACTTGATGATATCCTAATAGTTGGCAAAACCATGGAGTTGGCTAAATCAGCTGTATTAGCTACCAAACAATTGTTTGAAACCCTGGGTTTGTCATACATCCAGATAAATCTAAGTTGACGCCATCCACAACTATGGACTATCTGGGATTCACAATTAACTCAATCCACATGTCTGTAACGTTGCCAAAAGGTAAAGCAGCAGAATTGGCACAGATGTGCAACAATTTAATGGTAAGCAATCGACCAACCATCCGACAAGTGGCAAGAGTAATTGGCAAAATGGTAGCAGCATTTTCAGCTACACAATTTGGACTCCTGCACTATCAGCACCTACAAAGGGCAAACGTACAGGCGTTGAAACGACATGCAGGTCACTTTGACAGATCCATGAAACTACCCATTGAAGCAATATCAGAGTTACAATGGTGGATATAACACATTTGGCATAGTTCCAGCCCTATCATCATCAATTACCCAACGTTAACTATACAAACAGATGCCAGTGCTCAAGGCTGGGGAGCAACTAATACCATATCCAGCACAGGTGGTAGATGGACTAACCTAGACTCGTCTTTACTACAAACACTGGGCATAAATTATTTGGAAATGTTGGGTGCGTTTTATGCTTTTAAAGCATATTCTAGGAATATGCACAACTTGCATGTTCATTTACAAATTGATAATATCACGGTGGTGGCCTATATTAACCATATGACCGCAATAAAATCAATATCATTTGACAATTGGGTCAACACAATCTGGTAATGGTGGGTCGATAGACATATTTGGCTATCAGCAACTTACCTACCAGGTAAGCTAAATACAGTGCCAGGTCACGCAAATTCAATGATAAACACCGAATGGATGTTAAATCCTAGAGCTTTTGCTAAAATTACAAACCAATATGGCACACCAGATATCGATCTCTTTGCATCCAGACTAAATCACCACGTACCAATGTATGTCCCTTGGGAACCACACCCTGAGGCAGCAGCGATAGATGCATTCGCGCTGAACTGGGGGACCGATTTCTTCTATGCTTTTTCCCCTTCTGCCTTAATCTGTAGGGTACTACGCAAAATACAGATGGACTCTGCTTCAGGTATTTTGATAGCACCAACTGGCCTACACAGCCATGGTTCCCAGTGGTCCTCGACATGGTCATCGAAACTCCTATGACCTTTCCCAGTAGCCCAGACCTATTGACGCACCCTGTATCAGGCATAAGTCATCCATGCCATGCCAAAAATTAACCTACTGGGTTGCAGATTATCAAAAGACCACTGCTGGGACTGGGATTGTCTGACAGGACCATCAACATGATGACACCGTATGTCCACCAGGAAACAATACCTATCGAGCATCAGGAAGTGGGAAAGATACTGCTCGACTACTGGGACAACGTACTCATCTGCAACCATAACCAATGTACTGGAGTTCCTGGGGGGCCTTCACCATAATGAAGGATTGAGCTACAGCGCCATCAATACTGCCAGACGTGCGCTGTCAGCCTACTTAAAACAGGTGCCAGGACAACAGGCCATAGGGTCTCACCCGCTGGTGATCAAACTCATGAGGAGTATCGTCAACTCCAACCCTCTTAGACCTAGGTATACACAAATCTGGGATGTCAGTGTGGTCCTGACATACCTAAGGGGATGGTCCCCAGCCAGGTCTCTCACCCTGGAAAAGCTAACCCTGAAAACGGTCATGCTGATGCTACTAGTCTCAGCACAAAGAGTCCAGTCCCTCCACTTACTGCGACTGGACAACATGGTTATAACACCAGACCGGGTCTCATTCACCATTCAGGAGCTGCTAAAGCAGAGCAAGCCAGGAACTTGAGTCCTAGTTATGGATTTCCGGGCATACCCACCTGATCTACGGTTGTGTGTCATGACTCACTTATTCACTTACATCAACACAACAAGAGATTCTAGAGGGAGAAAGGAAAAAATAATAATAATAATAATAATAATAATAATAATAATAATAATAATAAATAAATAAATAAATTAAAAAAAAAGCCTTATGGGTCAGACACAAGAAACCTCATGGTTGGGTGTCGAGCCAAACCATCTCGAGATGGCTCAAGCAGGTACTGGGAGCTGCTGGAGTAGATACTGATGTATATACATCTCACTCCACCAGGGCAGCGTCCACATCGGCGGCTAAAAGAATGAACATGGAGAAAACGTTCCAAACGTTCTACCACAAGCCGCTAGCAGAACCTGTGTTATTTGCAGAAAGAGTTTTAAAATCTGCAAAAATATATAATTTAAGCCCGGGGGAGCATTTTGTCTTTTGTTATTGTTAAATAGATACCATTATTGTTTACAAACAGATTATGGTTGATTACGATAACATACTTCCTCCCTTGAATGACTTCGGCAGCGAGTGAAGTATGAACTGTTACACGGTTTGAAATCACAGAGCTTTAAAATCTTCACGTCGTCACTCACGTGACTCCGAAGTAAAATAGTAAGATTAAACGAGAACTTACCAGTTTGAAGTTTGATCTGTATTTTATGAGGAGTTACGATGAGGGATTACGTGCCCTCCGCTCCCACCCTCAAATATATAGATCAACAGGTATCTTAGTTCTCCTTTTCTTTACTATGTTTATTTCAATTATTGTGTTTCCTGTGATTCCACACCGCTGCTTTGAAGAATGTCGCGCATGCGTGCTGGACGGGGTCTTCACGTAATCCCTCATCGTAACTCCTCATAAAATACAGATCAAACTTCAAACTGGTAAGTTCTCGTTTAATCTTACTATTATAGAGCATACAATAAGGCTACCTGTGCCCTATTGGGTTCTTCCTGAACTGTTTATTGAGCTTGCTTTTCTTCAGGAAAAAGATAAGCGCGAGGTGACTCCAAGAATAGTGGAATATCTTAATTCAATCAGTGAGAGTACTTTGATTGTTTTTACAGATGGATCTAAAGATCCAGTTAGTGGGAGAGCTGGGTTTGGAGTGTATGTGGAGCAGCTTGGGTTGAAGATTGGCCGGCGCATTTCTGATGGAAGTTCTGTTCTCACGACTGAATTAATGGCAATTCAATGGGCTCTATGGTGGATTGAGGAAGCCAGTTTTAGAGAAGTCATTATCTGTTCTGATTCTGCAGCTGCTCTTGAAACATTAAGAGTAGGGAAATCTAAAGCTCGTCCTGACATTCTTAATGAAATCTTGAGTGTGTTTTCTAGAATTGGGTTTGCGTGTAACATCACTTTTTGCTGGGTTCCCGGGCATGCTGGGGTGAGGGGGAATGAGCAGGTGGACCTCAGAGCAAAGGAGAGTTTAAGAAGAGAAATAGATATCCATGTATCATTGGGGAGAGTGGAACTGAGAGAAATAATTAAAGAGGGCTTGACAAAAGAATGGCAGAGAGGATGGGAAATGGAAGTCAGGGGTAGACACTACTTTTCTATACAATCTGAAGTTAGGAAAATATGTTTCTGTACATCTCTGTCCCGTAGGGACTCAGTTAAACTGTGTAGATTGAGGTTGGGACACTGTGGGTTAAATTACTATTTGTGCATTGTAGGGAAACATGTTTCTGGCTTGTGTGAATGTGGGAGTAATGAGACAGTTAAGCATGTTTTCCTAGAATGTAAAAAGTATAGGGTAGAAAGAATAGTATTATTTGTTAGACTGACAGGACTTGGAGTTGAGGCTTTTTCTGTTTTATCTTTGTTTGGACACAATGAGAAACATCAACTGATATCCAGGGCTGTTCTTCAATTCCTGCAAGTTACAGGACAGTATGTAAGAATTTAGTACAAACTTTGACCTGTGGAGGGCAGTAATACGCTTAGCAGCGTCTACACTGCCGGAATCCTACAAGAAGAAGAAGAAGAAGAGCCACTTGTCCAGGACGCGTCCACTTTGCATGCTTTTGGCGGGGAGGTGCTATTTCCTCTGGGCAAAGCCGACTTGAAATGTGTACTGAAGAAAACAACTAGGGAATTGACTTTCCATGTGCTGAACTTTAATTCGGTTACCCTGCTTGGCAATCGTGCCTGTCAGGAACTAGGGCTGATTTCCTTTGACAAAACTGTCCACAAACTGCAAGTTTCCTTTGATGCACTGAGTGACTTCCCTGGTCTTTTCGACAACAACCTAGGCAAGTTGCCTGTGTCCTACAAGATTACAATCGACCCCGACGTGACACCCGTTGTCCGAAACCCACACAGATTGTCATTTGCCATGACTGACAGGGTTCACTCTATGCTGAAGGACATGGTCTCCAAAGGCGTAATTGAAGCAGTCAGTGACCCCACCGACTGGGTCTCAACCATGATTGCCACAGTCAAGAAGGGAAAGGATGAAATCCACCTGTGCATTAATCCAAAAGACCTGAACACTGCCATTAAGCGCCCACACCATCCCATGAAGACAGTGGAGGATGTTGCAGCAAAGATCGGAACGGCCACCCTATTTTTCTTCCTAGATGCAAAGAACTCATTCTGGCAGATACCGCTGGAAAAGAGGTCATCAAACCTCACCACATTTGCTACCCCATTCGGCAGATTTAAGTTTTTGAGAATGCCATTCGGGATCAACTCTGCCAGCGAAGTCTTACAAAGAACTATGGAACAATTGTTCGAGGGTCTGCCTTGTGCCATTATTGTCGATGATATTCTTGTCTATGGCAAAGACGCGGCGGAACATGACCACCATCTCAGGCTCATTTTGGAGCGTGCTGTCAAGATCAACCTCAAACTCAATCCTGACAAGTGCAAGTTCAGGGTTCCAGAGGTCTCCTATGTCGGCCACATCTTCACCCCGGATGGCCTCAAACCGGATCCGAAGAAGACTTCTGCCATCACAGAAATGCCTGCACCTACTGACGTGAAAGACCTGCAACGTTTCCTGGGTATGGTAAACTATCTCGGAAAGTTCATACCTAACCTCAGCGAATTAAGCTCCACATTGCGGCAGCTGACAAAAAAGGACACTGCATGGTCATGGTTCCAGCAACATCAGGATGCCTTCGATGTTCTGATATCAAAACTGACTAGTGCACCGACCCTGACTTTTTTCGATCTGAAACGTCCGGTGGTGATCACCTGCGATGCCTCGAAATTCGGGCTCGGCGCAGCCTGCCTACAACCGTCTGATGATGGTACCCTACTACCCGTCGCGTATGCCTCTCGCACCATGACCGACACGGAGCAGCACTACGCGCAAATCGAAAAGGAACTGCTGGCGGTCGTCTTTGCCTGCTCCAAGTTCCACGACTTCGTCTTTGGCAACACGTTCATGGTTGAGACGGATCACCAGCCACTGGTGACAATCTTGAACAAGCCTATCCATGCCGCCCCAGCTCGTTTGCAGCGCATGATGATGCAGCTGCAGCGGTATGACTTCTCTATTACCTACAAAAAGGGCAAGGACATGCATGTTGCTGACACACTCTCTCGTGCCCCTCGAACATCTTGCGAACAACACCCACACGAACAGGAGAATTTCACTGTTCTCGGTGTCGGTCTAATCACCAGCAAGCAACTGCGCACCCTGGCCGCGCACACTGCCAAGGATGCTACGCTTCAAGCCCTCTCGTCCATCATCAAGACAGGCTGGCCAGGCAAACAATCCAACACGCCCACTGAGGTGCAGCCGTACTTCTTGGTCCGCGATGAACTGGTGGTTCAGGATGGTGTGGTCGTCAAGGGCCACAAGGTAGTTGTACCTGCATCGCTACAAGACGAGTACTTCAAAGAGGTACACGGCGGTCACCCAGGAGCCGACTCCACACTGGCACGCGCCCGGGATCTGTTCTACTGGCCTGGAATGGCCACGTACATCCGAGACCGTGTAGCCTCCTGCCCCACTTGCAACAATCTTGCACCTCATCAGCAGCGGCAGCCCCTTCTGCAACAACCTTCACCAGCCCTGTCATGGTTGTCGATGGCTGCGGACATTTTCGAATGGCGCGGTAAGCACTACCTCGTTCTGGTCGACTCGTACTCCAACTGGTTCGAACTTGACCAACTGACCTCCCTCACGTCGGTGATGGTCATCAAGATTCTGAAAAGACATTTCTCAGACCATGGCATTCCTCCTATTCTGAGAACCGACAATGGTCCACAGTTCACCAGCCACTCGTTCAAGCTTTTCGCTGACCGATGGAACTTTCAGCACATCACAAGCAGTCCCGAGTATCCACAGAGTAATGGACTCGCTGAACGCGCTGTCAGGAGCGCCAAGCACTTGCTGGAGGGAGCGCGCATTTCAAACTCTGACGTCTATCTCGATCTGCTGAACCTCAGAAACATTCCGAGAGACGGAGTCTTGGGGTCACCAGCACAGCGGCTGCTATCGAGGGTGACGAGGTCTCCGGTCCCCATCGCACAACAGCAGCTGGTTCCTCGGGTGTTGAAGCCCGCCACTATCCAGCAACGTCTCCAAGAGAAGCACGATACCCAGAAACGGTCATATGACAGTTCCAGCAGACCACTCCAGCCTCTACTGCCGGGCCAGGTCGTCCGTCTACGAACTCCAACTGGACATTCTCGTCTGGGCGTTGTTGTGCGCCCGACTGATGAGCCGCGATCGTACCTTGTGGACTGTGAGGGAGCGGTTTACCGGAGAAGTCGTCAACACCTGCTTGCTGTGAAGGAGCCCCGACCGCTGCCTGCCGATCCCTATGCTCCGCCGCTCCAGTTCCAGCCACCTTCCGCGATGTCTCCCGCCCGTTCCCGCATGCCTGCCACTCCCCCACGTCTATCGGTCTCCACTAACCACGGGGTCTCACCCACCGCATGTTTCCCCCCTCGGTCACCACAATCCTCTCCCGTGCGGTTTTCACCTTCAGCCTCCCCGCCTCATCCTTCAGTTGAGGGAGGCGATGGTTGGGTCCGCACGCGTTCGGGCCGTGTTAGTAGACCACCAGACAGGTATGGCGAGTATGCTTAATATGCTTTTAATCTTTAGGGGAAAGGATGTAGATTGATGATGCATGTGAATCAATCACACTTAGTTGGCATCACTAACTCCGCCCCATTATAACAATTATACTAACGCCCATTCCCAGCACCGTTAGTTGAAGCAGCCAGGATGAACTGACAACACCTAGATCTGTAATGCTGCTAAGTTAATGTGCTGAATAAAGATGTGTGTAAATCTTATATGCTTTGAAGTGATTTACAAGTCCCACCCCGACCAACATGCCCCATCTGCAGTGGTCCCACCCCGACCAACATGCCCCATCTACAATAGTCTCACCCCGACCAACATGCCCCATCTACAATAGTCTCACCCCGACCAACATGCCCCATCTACACTAGTCCCACCACGACCAACATGCCCCATCCACACTAGTCCCACCCCGACCAACGTGACCCATCTACACTAGTCCCACCCCGACCAACATGCCCCATCTACACTAGACCTACCCCGGCCAACATGCCCCATCTACACTATTCCCACCCCGATGAACATGCGCCAGCTACACTAGTCCCACCCCGACCAACATGCCCCATCTACACTAGTCCCACCCCGACCAACATTTCCCATCCACACTAGTCCCACCCCGACCAACATGCCACATCTGCACTAGCCCCACCCCGACCAACATGCCCCATCTACACTAGCCCCACCCCGACCAACATGACCCATCTACACTAGGCCCAGCCCGACCAACATGCCCCATCTACACTAGTCCCACCCCGACCAACATGCCCCATCTACACTAGTCCCACCCTGACCAACATGCCCCATCTTTACTAGTCCTACCCCGACCAACATGCCCCATCTACACTAGTCCCACCCCGACCAACATGCCCCATCAACACTAGTCCCACCCCGACCAACATGCCCCATCTACACTAGTCCCACCCCGACCAACATGCCCCATCTACACTAGTCTCACCCCGACAAACATGCCCCATCTACACTAGACCCACCCCGACCAACATGCCCCATCTACACTAGTTCCACACCGACTAACATGCCCCATCTACACTAGTCCCACCCCGACCAACATGCCCCATCTACACTAGTCCCACCCCGACCAACATGCCCCAACTACACTAGTCCAACCCCGACCAACATGCCCCATCTACACTATTCCCACCCCGACCAACATGCCCCATCTACACTAGACCTACCCCGACCAACATGCCCCATATTCACTAGTCCCACGCCAACCAACATGCCCCATCTACACTAGTCCCACCCCGACCAACCTGCCCCATCTACACTAGTCCCACCCCGACCAACATGCCCCATCTACACTAGTCCCACCCCGACCAACATGCCCCATCTACACTAGTCCCACCCCGAACAACATGCCCCATCTACACTGGTCCCACCCCGACCAACATGCACCATCTACACTAGCCCCACCCCGACCAACATGCCCCATCTACACTAGCCCCACCCCAACCAACATGCCCCATCTACACTAGTCCCACCCGACCAACATGCCCCATCTACACTAGTCCCACCCTGACCAACATACCCCATCTACACTAGTCCCACCCTGACCAACATGCCCCATCTTCACTAGTCCCACCCCGACCAACATGCCCATCTACACTAGTCCCTCCCTGACCAACATGCCCCATCTGCACTAGTCCCACCCCGACCAACATGCCCCATCTACACTAGTCCCACCCCGACCAACATGCCCCATCTACACTAGTCCCACCCCGACCACCATGCCCCATCTACACTAGTCCCACCCCGACCAACATGCCCCAACTACACTAGTCCAACCCCGACCAACATGCCCCATCTACACTATTCCCACCCCGACCAACATGCACCATCTATAGTCACACCCCGACCAACGTGCCCAACCACACTAGTCCCACCCCGACCAACATGCCCCATCTGCAGTGGTCCCACCCCGACCAACATGCCCCATCTACAATAGTCTCACCCCGACCAACATGCCCCATCTACACTAGTCCCACCACGACCAACATGCTCCATCCACACTAGTCCCACCCCGACCAACGTGACCCATCTACACTAGTCCCACCCCGACCAACATGCCCCATCTGCACTAGACGTACCCCGGCCAACATGCCCCATCTACACTATTCGCACCCCGATGAACATGCGCCAGCTACACTAGTCCCACCCCGACCAACATGCCCCATCTACACTAGTCCCACCCCGACCAACATGTCCCATCCACACTAGGCCCAGCCCGACCAACATGCCCCATCTACACTAGTCCCACCCCGACCAACATGCCCCATCTACACTAGTCCCACCCTGACCAACATGCCCCATCTTCACTAGTCCTACCCCGACCAACATGCCCCATCTACACTAGTCCCACCTCGACCAACATGCCCCATCTACACTAGTCCCACCCCGACCTACATGCCCCATCTACACTCGTCCCACCCCGACCAACATGCCCCATCTACACTAGTCTCACCCCGACAAACATGCCCCATCTACACTAGACCCACCCCGACCAACATGCCCCATCTACACTAGTCCCACACCGACTAACACGCCCCATCTACACTAGTCCCACCCCGACCAACATGCCCCATCTACACTAGTCCCACCCCGACCAACATGCCCCAACTACACTAGTCCAACCCCGACCAACATGCCCCATCTACACTAGTCCCACACCGACTAACATGCCCCATCTACACTAGTCCCACCCCGACCAACATGCCCCATCTACACTAGACCTACCCCGACCAACATGCCCCATATTCACTAGTCCCACGCCGACCAACATGCCCCATCTACACTAGTCCCACCCCGACCAACCTGCCCCATCTACACTAGTCCCACCCCGACCAACATGCCCCATCTACACTAGTCCCACCACGACCAACATGCCCCATCTACACTAGTCCCACCCCGAACAACATGCCCCATCTACACTGGTCCCACCCCGACCAACATGCCCCATCTACACTAGCCCCACCCCGACCAACATGCCCCATCTACACTAGCCCCACCCCGACCAACATGCCCCATCTACACTAGTCCCACCCGACCAACATGCCCCATCTACACTAGTCCCACCCTGACCAACATACCCCATCTACACTAGTCCCACCCTGACCAACATGCCCCATCTTCACTAGTCCCACCCCGACCAACATGCCCCATCTACACTAGTCCCTCCCTGACCAACATGCCCCATCTGCAATAGTCCCACCCCGACCAACATGCCCCATCTACACTAGTCCCACCCCGACCAACATGCCCCATCTACACTAGTCCCACCCCGACCAACATGCCCCATCTACACTAGTCCCACCCCGACCAACATGCCCCAACTACACTAGTCCAACCCCGACCAAAATGCGCATCTACACTATTCCCACCCCGACCAACATGCCCCATCTACACTAGACCTACCCCGACCAACATGCCCCATATTCACTAGTCCCACCCTGACCAACATGCCCCATCTTCACTAGTCCCACCCCGACCAACATGCCCCATCTACACTAGTCCCACCCCGACCAACATGCCCCATCTGCACTAGTCCCACCCCGACCAACATGCCCCATCTACACTAGTCCCACCCCGACCAACATGCCCATCTACACTGGTCCCACCCCGACCAACATGCCCCATCTACACTAGTCCCACCCCGACCAACATGCCCCAACTACACTAGTCCAACCCCGACCAATATGCCCCATCTACACTATTCCCACCCCGACCAACATGCCCCAACTACACTGGACCTACCCCGACCAACATGCCCCACATTCACTAGTCCCACGCCGACCAACGTGCCCCATCTACACTAGTCCCACCCCGACCAACCTGCCCCATCTACGCTAGTCCCACCCCGACCAACATGCCCCATCTACACTAGTCCCACCCCGACCAACATGCCCCGTCTACACTAGACCCACCCCGAACAACATGCCCCATCTACACTGGTCCCACCCCGACCAACATGCCCCATCTACACTATTCCCACCCCGACCAACATGCCCCATCCACACTAGACCTACCCCGACCAACATGCCCCATATTCACTAGTCCCACGCCGACCAACGTGCCCCATCTACACTAGTCCCACCCCGACCAACCTGCCCCATCTACGCTAGTCCCACCCCGACCAACATGCCCCATCTACACTAGTCCCACCCCGACCAACATGCCCCGTCTACACTAGACCCACCCCGAACAACATGCCCCATCTACACTGGTCCCTCCCCGACCAACATGCCCCATCTACACTAGTCCCACCCCGACCAACATGCCCCATCTACACTAGTCCCACCCCGACCAACATGCCCCATCTACACTAGTCCCACCCCGACCAACATGTCCCATCTACACTAGTCCCACCCCGACCAACATGCCCCATCTACACTAGACCCACCCCGACCCACATGCACCATCTACACTAGTCACACCCCGACCAACATGCCCCATCTACACTAGTCTTACCCCGACCAACATGCCCCATCTACACTAGTCCCACCTCGACCAACATGCCCCAACTACAATAGTCCCACCCCGACCAACATGCCCCATCTACACTAGTCCCACACCGACCAATGTGCCCCATCTACACTAGTCCAACCCCGACCACATGCCCCATCTACACTAGTCCCACCACGACCAACATGCCCCATCTACACAAATCCCACCCCGACCAACATGCGCCATCTACACTAGTCCCACCGCGACCAACGTGCCCCATCTACAATAGTCTCATCCCGACCTACATGCCCCATCTACAATAGTCTCACCCCGACCATCATGCCCCATCTACACTAGTCCCACCCTGACCAACATGCCTCATCTACACTAGCCCAACCCCGACCAACATGCCCCATCTACACTAGTCTTACTCCGACCAACATGCCCCATCATGCCCCATCTGCTTACACACGACTGTACTGCTAGACTCAACAACAACTTCATCAACAAGTTCGCTGATGACACAACAGTGGTGGGTCTCATCAGTGACAATGATGAGTCGGCGTACAGGATGGAGGTGGAGCTGCTCACAGGATGGTGCAAATCCCACAACCTCATTCTCAACGTGGGAAAGACTAAGGAGATGATGGTTGACTTCAGGAGGGCGGGAAAACAACACCATACACCTCTGCACATCGATGGAGCTGAAGTGGAAAGGGTCAACAGCGTGAAGTTCCTAGGACTCCACCTGTCAGATGACCTAACGTCCACGACCAACACCACAGCACTGGTCAAGAGAGCCCAGCAGCGACTACACCCTCTCCGAAGACTACGTAAAGCAGGTCTCCCCACTACACACCTACGAACTTTTTATAGGGGGACAATCGAGAGCACATTAACCTACGGCATCACTTCCTGGTTCGGGAGCTGCAAGGCGTACGAACGGCACCAACTAGACAGGATTGTGAAGACCGCCAGCAGGATTATTGGTGCTCCACTCCCTTTCCTGCTGGACATATACAGGAAAAGATCTACACTAGTCCCATCCCGACCAACATGCCCCATCTACATTAGTCCCATCCCGACCAACCTGCCTCATCTACACTAGTCACACCATGACCAACATGCCCCATCTACACTAGTCCCTCCCCGACCAACTTGCCCCATCTACACTAGTCCCACCCCGACCAACATGCCCCATCTACACTAGTCCCACCCCGACCAACATGCCCCATCTACACTAGTCCCCCCCGACCAACATGCCCCATCTACACTAGTCCCACCCCGACCAACATGGCCCATCTACACTAGTCCCACACCGAACAACATGCCCCATCTACACTAGTCCCATCCCGACCAACATGCCCCATCTACACTAGTCCCACCCTGACCAACATGCCCCATCTACACTAGTCCCACGCCGACCAACATGCCACATCTACACTAGTCCCACCCCGACCAACTTGACCCATCTACACTAGTCCCACCCCGACCAACATGCCCCATCTACACTAGTCCCACCCCGACCAACATGGCCCATCTACACTAGTCCAACCACGAACAACATGCCCCATCTACACTAGTCCCACCCCGACCAACATGCCCCATCTACACTAGTCCCACCGTAACCAACATGCCCCATCTACACTAGTCCCCACCCCGACCAACTTGCCCCATCTACAGTAGTCCCACCCCGACCAACATGCCCCATCTACACTAGTCCCACCCTGACCAACATGCCCCATCTACACTAGTCCCACGCCGACCAACATGCCACATCTACACTAGTCCACCCCGACCAACTTGACCCATCTACACTAGTCCCACCCCGACCAACATGCCCCATCTACACTAGTCCCACCCCGACCAACATGCCCATCTACACTAGTCCCACCCCGACCAACGTGCCCCATCTACACTAGTCCCACCCCGACCAACATGGCCCATCTACACTAGTCCAACCACGAACAACATGCCCCATCTACACTAGTCCCACCCCGACCAACATGCCCCATCTACACTGGTCCCACCGTAACCAACATGCCCCATCTACACTAGTCCCATCCCGACCAACATGCCCCATCTACACTAGTCCCACCCTGACCAACATGCCCCATCTACACTAGTCCCACGCCGACCAACATGCCACATCTACACTAGTCCCACCCCGACCAACTTGACCCATCTACACTAGTCCCACCCCGACCAACATGCCCCATCTACACTAGTCCCACCCCGACCAACATGGCCCATCTACACTAGTCCAACCACGAACAACATGCCCCATCTACACTAGTCCCACCCCGACCAACATGCCCATCTACACTAGTCCCACCGTAACCAACATGCCCCATCTACACTAGTCCCACACCCGACCAACTTGCCCCATCTACAGTAGTCCCACCCCGACCAACATGCCCCATCTACACTAGTCCCACCCTGACCAACATGCCCCATCTACACTAGTCCCCACGCCGACCAACATGCCACATCTACACTAGTCCCACCCCGACCAACTTGACCCATCTACACTAGTCCCACCCCGACCAACATGCCCCATCTACACTAGTCCACCCCGACCAACATGCCCCATCTACACTAGTCCCACCCCGACCAACGTGCCCCATCTACACTAGTCCCACCCCGACCAACATGGCCCATCTACACTAGTCCAACCACGAACAACATGCCCCATTTACACTAGTCCCACCCCGACCAACATGCCCCATCTACACTAGTCCCACCGTAACCAACATGCCCCATCTACACTAGTCCCACCCCGACCAACTTGCCCCATCTACAGTAGTCCCACCTGACCAACATGCCCCATCTACACTAGTCCCACCCCGACCAACATGCCCCATCTACACTAGTCCAATCCCGACCAACATGCCCCATCTACATTAATCCCATCCCGACTAACGTGCCCCATCTACACTAGTCCCACCATGACCAACATGCCCCATCTACACTAGTCCCACCCGGACTAACATGCCCCATCTACACTAGTCCCACCGTGACCACATGCCCCATCTACACTAGTCCCACCCCGACCAACATGCCACATCTACACTAGTCCCACCCCGACCAACTTGCCCCCATCTACACTAGTCCCACCCCGACCAACATGCCCCATCTACACTAGTCCCACCGTGACCAACATGCCCCATCTACACTAGTCCCACGCCGACCAACATGCCCCAACTACACTAGTCCCACCCCGACCAACTTGCCCCATCTACAGTAGTCCCACCCCGACCAACATGCCCCATCTACACTAGTCCCACCCCGACCCAACATGCCCCATCTACACTAGTCCATCCCGACCAACATGCCCCATCTACATTAATCCCATCCCGACCAACGTGCCCCATCTACACTAGTCCCACCATGACCAACATGCTCCATCTACACTAGTCCCACCCCGACCAACATGCCACATCTACACTAGTCCCACACCCGACCAACTTGCCCCATCTACACTAGTCCCACCCCGACCAACATGCCCCATCTACACTAGTCCCACCCCGACCAACATGCCCCATCTATACTAGTCCCACCCGACCAACGTGCCCCATCTACACTAGTCCCACCCCAACCAACATGGCCTATCTACACTAGTCCAACCCCGAACAACATGCCCCATCTACACTAGTCCCACCCCGACCAACATGCCCCATCTACACTAGTCCCACCGTAACCAACATGCCCCATCTACACTAGTCCCACCCCGACCAACGTGCCCCATCTACACTAGTCCCATCCCGAACAACATGCCCCATCTACATTAGTCCCATCCCGACCAACGTGCCCCATCTACACTAGTCCCACCATGACCAACATGCCCCATCTACACTAGTCCCACCCCGACCAACATGCCCCATCTGCACTAGTTTTACCCCGACCAACATGCCCCATCTGCTCCAGTCCCACCCCGACCAACATGCCCCATCTACACCAGTCCCACCCCGACCAACATGCCCCATCTACACTAGTCCCACCCCGACCAACGTGCCCCATCTACACTAGTCCCACCCCGACCAACATGGCCCATCTACACTAGTCCCACCCCAAACAACATGCCCCATCTACACTAGTCTTACCTCGACCAACATGCCCCATCTACACTAGTCCCACCCTGACCAACATGCCCCATCTACACAAGGCCCACCCCGACCAACCTGCCACATCTACACTAGTCCCACCCCGACCAACTTGCCCCATCTACACTAGTCCCACCTCGACCAACATGCCCCATCTACACTAGTCCCACCCCGACCAACATGCCCCATCTACACTAGTCCCACCCCGACCAACGTGCCCCATCTACACTAGTCCCACCCTGACCAAAATGTCACATCTACACTAGACCCACCCGACCAACTTCCCCATCTACACTAGTCTCACCCTAACCAACATGCTCCATCTACACTAGTCCCACCCCGACCAACATGCCCCATCTACACTAGTCCCATCCCGACCAACATGCCCCATCTACATTAGTCCCATCCCGACCAACCTGCCTCATCTACACTAGTCACACCATGACCAACATGCCCCATCTACACTAGTCCCTCCCCGACCAACTTGCCCCATCTACACTAGTCCCACCCCGACCAACATGCCCCATCTACACTAGTCCCACCCCGACCAACATGCCCCATCTACACTAGTCCCACCCCGACCAACATGCCCCATCTACACTAGTCCCACCCCGACCAACATGCCCCATCTACACTAGTCCCACCCCGACCAACGTGCCCCATCTACACTAGTCCCACCCCGACCAACATGGCCCATCTACACTAGTCCAACCCCGAACAACATGCCCCAACTACACTAGTCACACCCCGACCAACATGCCCCATCTACACTAGTCCCACCGTAACCAACATGCCCCATCTACACTAGTCCCACCCCGACCAACATGCCCCATCTACACTAGTCCCATCCCGAACAACATGCCCCATCTACATTAGTCCCATCCCGACCAACGTGCCCCATCTACACTAGTCCCACCATGACCAACATGCCCCATCTACACTAGTCCCACCCCGACCAACATGCCCCATCTGCACTAGCCTTACCCCGACCAAGATGCCCCATCTGCCCCAGTCCCACCCTGACCAACATGCCCCATCTACACTAGCCCCAACCCGACCAACATGCCCCATCTACACTAGTCCCACCCTGACAAACATGCCCCAGGTACACTAGGCGTATGCCGACCAACATGCCCCATCGACACTAGGCCCAACCCGACCAACATGCCTCATCTACACTAGTCCCACCCCGACTAACTTGCCCCATCTACATTAGTCCTATCCTGACCAACGTGCCCCATCTACACTAGTCCAACCCCGACCAACATGCCCCATCTACACTAGTCCCACCCGACCAACATGCCCCATCTACATTAGTCCCATCCCGACCAACGTGCCCCATCTACACTATTCCCACCCCGACCAACATGCCCCATCTACACTAGTCTTACCCCGACCAACAGGCCCCATCTGCACCAGTCCCACCCTGACCAACATGCCCCATCTACACTAGTCCCACACGACCAACATGCCCCATCTACACTAGTCCCACCCCGAACAACATGCCCCATCTACACTAGTCCCACTCCGACCAACATGCCCCATCTACACCAGTCCCACTCTGACCAACATGCCCCATCTACACTAGTCCCACCCCGACCAACATGCCCCATCTACACTAGTCTTACCCCGACCAACATGCCCCATCTACACTAGTCCCACCCCGACCAACATCCCCCATCTACATAGTCCCACCCCGACCAACATGCGCCATCTACACTAGTCTCACCCGGACCAACATGCCCCATCTACTCTAGTCCCACCCCGACCAACATGCCCCATCGACACTAGGCCCAACCCGACCAACATGCCTCATCTACACTAGTCCCACCCCGACCAACATGCCCCATCTACACTAGTCCAACCCCGACCAACATGCCCCATCTACACTAGTCCCACCACGACCAACATGCCCCATCTACACTAGTCCCACCCCGACCAACATGACCCATCTACATTAGTCCCATGACGACCAACGTGTCCCATCTACACTAGTCCCACCACGACCGACATGCCCCATCTGCACTAGTCCCACCCCGACCAACATGCCCCATCTACAATAGTCTCACCCCGACCAACATGCCCCATCTACACTAGTCCCACCCCGACCAACATGCCCCATCTACATTAGTCCCACCCCGACCAACATGCCCCATCTACACTAGTCCCGCCTCGACCAACATGCCCCATCTACATTAGTCCTATCCTGACCAACGTGCCCCATCTACACTAGTCCAACCCCGACCAACATGCCCCATCTACACTAGTCCCACCCGACCAACATGCCCCATCTACATTAGCCCCATCCCGACCAACGTGCCCCATCTACACTAGTCCCACCCCGACAAACATGGCCCATCTACACTAGTCCTACCCCGAACAACATGCCCCATCTACACTAGTCCCACCCCGACCAACATGCCCCATCTACACTAGTCCCATCCCGACCAACATGCCCCATCTACACTAGTCCCACCCCGACCACATGGCCCATCTACATTAGCCCCACCCGGACCAACATGCCCCATCTACTCTAGTCCCACCCCGACCAACATGCCCCATCTAAACTAGGCCCACCCCGACCAACATGTCCCATCTACACTAGGCCCACCCCGACCAACATGTCCCATTTACAGTAGTCCCACCCCGACCAACATGCCCCATCTACACTAGTCTTACCCCGACCAACATGCCCCATCTACACTAGTCCCACCCCGACCAACATCCCCCATCTACATAGTCCCACCCCGACCAACATGCGCCATCTACACTAGACTCACCCGGACCAACATGCCCCATCTACTCTAGTCCCACCCCGACCAACATGCCCCATCGACACTAGGCCCAACCCGACCAACATGCCTCATCTACACTAGTCCCACCCCGACCAACATGCCCCATCTACACTAGTCCAACCCCGACCAACATGCCCCATCTACACTAGTCCCACCACGACCAACATGCCCCATCTACACTAGTCCCACCCCGACCAACATGACCCATCTACATTAGTCCCACGACGACCAACGTGTCCCATCTACACTAGTCCCACCACGACCGACATGCCCCATCTGCACTAGTCCCACCCCGACCAACATGCCCCATCTACAATAGTCTCACCCCGACCAACATGCCCCATCTACACTAGTCCCACCCCGACCAACATGCCCCATCTACATTAGTCCCACCCCGACCAACATGCCCCATCTACACTAGTCCCGCCTCGACCAACATGCCCCATCTACATTAGTCCTATCCTGACCAACGTGCCCCATCTACACTAGTCCAACCCCGACCAACATGCCCCATCTACACTAGTCCCACCCGACCAACATGCCCCATCTACATTAGCCCCATCCCGACCAACGTGCCCCATCTACACTAGTCCCACCCCGACAAACATGGCCCATCTACACTAGTCCTACCCCGAACAACATGCCCCATCTACACTAGTCCCACCCCGACCAACATGCCCCATCTACACTAGTCCCATCCCGACCAACATGCCCCATCTACACTAGTCCCACCCCGACCACATGGCCCATCTACATTAGCCCCACCCGGACCAACATGCCCCATCTACTCTAGTCTCACCCCGACCAACATGCCCCATCTAAACTAGGCCCACCCCGACCAACATGTCCCATCTACACTAGGCCCACCCCGACCAACATGTCCCATTTACAGTAGTCCCACCACAACGAACATGCCCCATCTAGACTAGTCCCACCCCGACCAACATGCCCCATCTACATTAGACCCATCCCGACCAACGTGTCCATCTGCCTATTCCCATCCCAACCAACATGCCCCGTCTACACTAGTCTTACCCCGCCCAACATGTCCCAGCTACACTAGTCCCACCTCGACCAACATGCCCTATCTATACTAGTCCCACCCTGACCAATATGCTCCATCTACACTAGCCCCACCCCGACCAACATGCCCCATCTACACTAGTCCCACCCTGACGAACATGCCCCATCTACACTAGGCCCACCCCGACCAACATGCCCCATTGACACTAGGCCCAACCCGACAAACATGCCCCATCTACACTAGTCGCACCCCGACCAACATGTCCCATCTACACTATTCCCACCCCGACCAACATGCCCCATCTACACTAGTCCCACCTCGACCAACATGCCCCATCTACACTAGTCCCACCCCGACCAACATGCCACATCTACACTAGTCCCTCCCCGACCAACTTGCCCCATCTACACTAGTCCCACCCCGACCAACATGCCCCATCTACACTAGTCGCACCCCGACCAACATGCCCCATCTACACTAGTCCCACCCCGACCAACATGCCCCATCTACACTAGTCCCACCCCGACCAACATGGCCCATCTACACTAGTCCCACACCGAACAACATGCCCCATCTACACTACTCCCACCTCGACCAACATGCCCCATCTACACTAGTCCCACCCTGACCAACATGCCCCATCTACACTAGTCCCACCCTGACCAACATGCCACATCTACACTAGTCCGACCCCGACCAACTTGACCCATCTACACTAGTCCCACCCCGATCAACATGCCCCATCTACACTAGTCCCACCCCGACCTACATGCCCCATCTACACTAGTCCCACCCCGACCAACATGCCCCATCTACACTAGTCCCATCCCGACCAACATGGCCCATCTACACTAGTCCCACCCCGAACAACATGCCCCATCTACACTAGTCCCACCCTGACCAACATGCCCCATCTACACTAGTCCCACCCTGACCAACATGTCCCATCTACACTAGTCCCACCCCGACCAACATGCCACATCTACACTAGTCCCACCCCGACCAACTTGCCCCATCTACAGTAGTCCCACCCCGACCAACATGCCCCATCTACACTAGCCCCACCCCGACCGACATGCCCCATCTACACTAGTCCCACCCCGACCAACGTGCCCCATCTACACTAGTCCCACCCCGACCAACATGGCCCATCGACACTAGTCCCACCCCGAACAACATGCCCCATCTACACTAGTCCCACCCTGACCAACATGCCCCATCTACACTAGTCCCATCCCGACCAACATGCCCCATCTACATTAGTCCCATCCCGACCAACGTGCCCCATCTACACTAGTCCCACCGTGACCAACATGCCCCATCTACACTAGTCCCACCCGGACTAACATGCCCCATCTACACTAGTCCCACCCTGACCAAAATGCTCCATCTACACTAGTCCCACCCCGACCAACATGCCACATCTACACTAGTCCAACCCCGACCAACATGCCCCATCTACACTAGTCCCACCCGACCAACGTGCCCCATCTACATTAGTCCCATCCCGACCAACGTGCCCCATCTACACTATTCCCACCCCGACCAACATGCCCCATCTACACTAGTCTTACCCCGACCAACAGGCCCCATCTGCACCAGTCCCACCCTGACCAACATGCCCCATCTACACTAGTCCCACACGACCAACATGCCCCATCTACACTAGTCCCACTCCGACCAACATGCCCCATCTACACCAGTCCCACTCTGACCAACATGCCCCATCTACACTAGTCCCACCCCGACGAACATGCCCCATCTACACTAGTCTTACCCCGACCAACATGCCCCATCTACACTGGTCCCACCCCGACCAACATCCCCCATCTACATAGTCCCATCCCGACCAACATGCGCCATCTACACTAGTCTCACCCGGACCAACATGCCCCATCTACTCTAGTCCCACCCCGACCAACATGCCCCATCGACACTAGGCCCAACCCGACCAACATGCCTCATCTACACTAGTCCCACCCCGACCAACATGCCCCATCTACACTAGTCCAACCCCGACCAACATGCCCCATCTACACTAGTCCCACCACGACCAACATGCCCCATCTACACTAGTCCCACCCCGACCAACATGCCCCATCTACATTAGTCCCACCACGACCAACGTGTCCCATCTACACTAGTCCCACCCCGACCGACATGCCCCATCTACACTAGTCCCACCCCGACCGACATGCCCCATCTGCACTAGTCCCACCCCGACCAACATGCCCCATCTACAATAGTCTCACCCTGACCAACATGCCCCATCTACACTAGTCCCACCCCGACCAACATGCCCCATCTACACGTCCCACCCCGACCAACATGCCCCATCTAGACTAGTCCCACCTCGACCAACATGCCCCATCTACATTAGTCCTATCCTGACCAACGTGCCCCATCTACACTAGTCCAACCCCGACCAACATGCCCCATCTACACTAGTCCCACCCGACCAACATGCCCCATCTACATTAGTCCTATCCTGACCAACGTGCCCCATCTACACTAGTCCCACCACGACCAACATGCCCCATCTACACTAGTCCCACCCCGACCAACATGCCCCATCTACACTAGTCCCATCCCGACCAACATGCCCCATCTACATTAGTCCCATCCCGACCAACGTGCCCCATCTACACTAGTCCCACCATGACCAACATGCCCCATCTACACTAGTCCCACCCCGACTAACATGCCCCATCTACACTAGTACCACCCTGACCAATATGCCCCATCTACACTAGTCCCACCCCGACCAACATGCCACATCTACATTAGTCCCACCCCGACCAACTTGCCCCATCTACACTAGTCCCACCCCGACCAACATGCCCCATCTACACTAGTCCCACCCCGACCAACGTGCCCCATCTACACTAGTCCCACCCCGACCACATGGCCCATCTACACTAGCCCCACCCGGACCAACATGCCCCATCTACTCTAGTCCCACCCCGACCAACATGGCCCATCTACACTAGGCCCACCCCGACCAACATGTCCCATCTACACTAGGCCCACCCCGACCAACATGTCCCATTTACAGTAGTCCCACCCCAACGAACATGCCCCATCTAGACTAGTCCCACCCCGACCAACATGCCCCATCTACATTACTCCCATCCCGACCAACGTGTCCATCTGCCTATTCCCACCCCAACCAACATGCCCCGTCTACACCAGTCTTACCCCGCCCAACATGTCCCAGCTACACTAGTCCCACCTCGACCAACATGCCCTAACTATACTAGTCCCACCCTGACCAACATGCTCCATCTACACTAGCCCCACCCCGACCAACATGCCCCATCTACACTAGTCCCACCCTGACTAACATGCCCCATCTACACTAGGCCCACCCCGACCAACATGCCCCATTGACACTAGGCCCAACCCAACAAACATGCCCCATCTACACTAGTCGCACCCCGACCAACATGCCCCATCTACACTATTCCCACCCCGACCAACATGCCCCATCTACACTAGTCCCACCCCGACCAACATGCCCCATCTACACTAGTCCCACCCCGACAAACATGCCACATCTACACTAGTCCCTCCCCGACCAACTTGCCCCATCTACACTAGTCCCACCCCGACCAACATGCCCCATCTACACTAGTCGCACCCCGACCAACTTGCCCCATCTACACTAGTCCCACCCCGACCAACATGCCCCATCTACACTAGTCCCACCCCGACCAACATGGCCCATCTGCACCAGTCCCACCCTGACCAACATGCCCCATCTACACTAGTCCCACCATGACCAACATGCCCCATCTACACTAGTCCCACCCGGACTAACATGCCCCATCTACACTAGGCCCACCCTGACCAACATGCCCCATCTACACTAGTCCCACCCCGACCAACATGCCACATCTACACTAGTCCAACCGCGACCAACATGCCCCTTCTACACTAGTCCCACCCGACCAACATGCCCCATCTACATTAGTCCCATCCCGACCAACGTGCCCCATCTACACTATTCCCACCCCGACCAACATGCCCCATCTACACTAGTCTTACCCCGACCAACAGGCCCCATCTGCACCAGTCCCACCCTGACCAACATGCCCCATCTACACTAGTCCCACACGACCAACATGCCCCATCTACACTAGTCCCACTCCGACCAACATGCCCCATCTACACCAGTCCCACTCTGACCAACATGCCCCATCTACACTAGTCCCACCCCGACCAACATGCCCCATCTACACTAGTCTTACCCCGACCAACATGCCCCATCTACACTAGTCCCACCCCGACCAACATCCCCCATCTACATAGTCCCACCCCGACCAACATGCGCCATCTACACTAGTCTCACCCGGACCAACATGCCCCATCTACTCTAGTCCCACCCCGACCAACATGCCCCATCGACACTAGGCCCAACCCGACCAACATGCCTCAACTACACTAGTCCCACCCCGACCAACATGCCCCATCTACACTAGTCCAACCCCGACCAACATGCCCCATCTACACTAGTCCCACCACGACCAACATGCCCCATCTACACTAGTCCCACCCCGACCAACATGCCCCATCTACATTAGTCCCACCACGACCAACGTGTCCCATCTACACTAGTCCCACCCCGACCGACATGCCCCATCTGCACTAGTCCCACCCCGACCAACATGCCCCATCTACAATAGTCTCACCCCGACCAACATGCCCCATCTACACTTGTCCCACCCCGACCGACATGCCCCATCTACACTAGTCCCACCCCGACCAACATGCCCCATCTACACTAGTCCCACCTCGACCAACATGCCCCATCTACATTAGTCCTATCCTGACCAACGTGCCCCATCTACACTAGTCCAACACCGACCAACATGCCCCATCTACACTAGTCCCACCCGACCAACATGCCCCATCTACATTAGCCCCATCCCGACCAACGTGCCCCATCTACACTAGTCCCACCCCGACAAACATGGCCCATCTACACTAGTTCTACCCCGAACAAAATGCCACATCTACACTAGTCCCACCCCGACCAACATGCCCCATCTACACTAGTCCCATCCCGACCAACATGCCCCATCTACATTAGTCCCATCCCAACCAACGTGCCCCATCTACACTAGTCCCACCATGACCAACATGCCCCATCTACACTAGTCCCACCCCGACTAACATGCCCCATCTACACTAGTACCACCCTGACCAATATGCCCCATCTACACTAGTCCCACCCCGACCAACATGCCACATCTACACTAGTCCCACCCCGACCAACTTGCCCCATCTACACTAGTCCCACCCGACCAACATGCCCCATCTACACTAGTCCCACCCCGACCAACATGCCCCATCTACACTAGTCCCACCCCGACCAACGTGCCCCATCTACACTAGTCCCACCCCGACCACATGGCCCATCTACACTAGCCCCACCCGGACCAACATGCCCCATCTACTCTAGTCCCACCCCGAACAACATGCCCCATCTACACTAGGCCCACCCCGACCAACATGTCCCATCTACACTAGGCCCACCCCGACCAACAGGTCCCATTTACAGTAGTCCCACCCCAACGAACATGCCCCATCTAGACTAGTCCCACCCCGACCAACATGCCCCATCTACATTACTCCCATCCCGACCAACGTGTCCATCTGCCTATTCCCACCCCAACCAACATGCCCCGTCTACACCAGTCTTACCCCGCCCAACATGTCCCAGCTACACTAGTCCCACCACGACCAACATGCCCTATCTATACTAGTCCCACCCTGACCAACATGCTCCATCTACACTAGCCCCACCCCGACCAACATGCCCCATCTACACTAGTCCCACCCTGACTAACATGCCCCATCTACACTAGGCCCACCCCGACCAACATGCCCCATTGACACTAGGCCCAACCCGACAAACATGCCCCATCTACACTAGTCGCACCCCGAACAACATGCCCCATCTACACTATTCCCACCCCGACCAACATGCCCCATCTACACTAGTCCCACCCCGACCAACATGCCCCATCTACACTAGTCCCACCCCGACAAACATGCCACATCTACACTAGTCCCTCCCCGACCAACTTGCCCCATCTACACTAGTCCCACCCCGACCAACATGCCCCATCTACACTAGTCGCACCCCGACCAACTTGCCCCATCTACACTAGTCCCACCCGGACCAACATGCCCCATCTACACTAGTCCCACCCCGACCAACATGGCCCATCTATACTAGTCCCACACCGAACAACATGCCCCATCTACACTACTCCCACCTCGACCAACATGCCCCATCTACACTAGTCCCACCCTGACCAACATGCCCCATCTACACTAGTCCCACCCCGACCAACATGCCACATCTACACTAGTCCGACCCCGACCAACTTGACCCATCTACACTAGTCCCACCCCGACCAACATGCCCCATCTACACTAGTCCCACCCCGACCAACATGCCCCATCTACACTAGTCCCACCCCGACCAACATGCCCCATCAACACTAGTCCCATCCCGACCAACATGGCCCATCTACACTAGTCCCACCCCGAACAACATGCCCCATCTACACTAGTCCCACCCCGACCAACATGCCCCATCTACACTAGTCCCACCCTGACCAACATGTCCCATCTACACTAGTCCCACCCCGACCAACATGCCACATCTACACTAGTCCCACCCCGACCAACTTGCCCCATCTACAGTAGTCCCACCCCGACCAACATGCCCCATCTACACTAGCCCCACCCCGACCAACATGCCCCATCTACACTAGTCCCACCCCGACCAACGTGCCCCATCTACACTAGTCCCACCACGACCAACATGGCCCATCGACACTAGTCCCACCCCGAACAACATGCCCCATCTACACTAGTCCCACCCCGACCAACATGCCCCATCTACACTAGTCCCATCCCGACCAACATGCCCCATCTACATTAGTCCCATCCCGACCAACTTGCCCCATCTACACTAGTCCCACCATGACCAACATGCCCTATCTACACTAGTCCCACCCGGACTAACATGCCCCATCTACACTAGTCCCACCCTGACCAACATGCCCCATCTACACTAGTCCCACCCCGACCAACATGCCACATCTACACTAGTCCCACCCCGACCAACTTGCCCCATCTACACTAGTCCCACCCCGACGAACAAGCCCCATCTACACTAGTCCCACCACGACCAACATGCCCCATCTACACTAGTCCCACCCCGACCAACGTGCCCCATCTACTCTAGTCCCACCCCGACCAACATGGCCCATCTACACTAGTCCAACCCCGAACAACATGCCCCATCTACACTAGTCCCACCCCGATCAACATGCCCCATCTACACTAGTCCCACCATAACCAACATGCCCCATCTACACTAGTCCCACCCCGACCAACATGCCCCATCTACACAAGTCCCATCCCGAACAACATGCCCCATCTACATTAGTCCCATCCCGACCAACGTGCCCCATCTTCACTAGTCCCACCATGACCAACATGCCCCACCTACACTAGTCCCACCCGGACCAACATGCCCCATCTGCACTAGTCTTACCCCGACCAAGATGCCCCATCTGCTCGAGTCCCACCCTGACCAACATGCCCCATCTACACTAGCCCCACCCCGACCAACATGCCCCATCTACACTAGTCCCACCCTGACGAACATGCCCCAGGTACACTAGGCCCATGCCGACCAACATGCCCCATCGACACTAGGCCCAACCCGACCAACATGCCTCATCTACACTAGTCCCACCCCGACCAACATGCCCCATCTACACTAGTCCAATCCCGACCAACATGCCACATCTACACTAGTCCCACACCGACTAACATGCCCCATCTACACTAGTCCCACCCCGACCAACATGCCCCATCTACACCAGTCCCACCCCGACCAACATGCCCCATCTATACTAGTCTTACCCCAACCAACATGCCCCATCTGCAATAGTCCCACCCCGACCAACATGCCCCATCTACACTAGTCCCACCCCGACCAACATGCCCCATCTACACTAGTCCCATCCCGACCAACGTGCCCCACCTACATTAGTCCCATCCAGACCAACGTGCCCCATCTACACTAGTCCCACCATGACCAACATGGCCCATCTACACTAGTCCCACCCGACTAACATGCCCCATCTACACTAGTCCCACCCTGAACAACATGCCCCATCTACACTAGTCCCACCCCGACCAACATGCCACATCTACACTAGTCCCACCCTGACCAACTTGCCCCATCTACACTAGTCCCACCCCGACCAACATGCCCCATCTACACCAGTCCCACCCCGACCAACATGCCCCATCTACAATAGTCCCACCCCGACCAACGTGCCCCATCTACACTAGTCCCACCCCGACCAACATGGCCCAACTACACTAGTCCCACCCCGAACAACATGCCCCATCTACACTAGTCTTACCTCGACCAACATGCCCCATCTACACTAGTCCCACCCTGACCAACATGCCCCATCTACACAAGGCCCACCCCGACCAACATGCCACATCTACACTAGTCCCACCCCGACCAACTTGCCCCATCTACACTAGTCCCACCTCGACCAACGTGCCCCATCTACACTAGTCCCACCCCGACCAACATGCCCCATCTACACTAGTCCCACCCCGACCAACGTGCCCCATCTACACTAGTCCCTCCCCGACCAACATGCCCCATCTACACTAGTCCCACCCCGACCAACGTGCCCCATCTACACTAGTCCCACCCCGACCAACATGCCCCATCTGCACTAGTCCCACTCCGACCAACATGCCCCATCTACACTAGTCCCACCCCGACCAACATGCCCCATCTACACTAGTCCCATCCCGACCAACGTGCCCCACCTACATTAGTCCCATCCCGACCAACGTGCCCCATCTAACCTAGTCCCACCATGACCAACATGCCCCATCTACACTAGTCCCACCCCGACTAACATGCCCCATCTACACGAGTCCCACCCTGAACAACATGCCCCATCTACACTAGTCCCACCCCGACCAACATGCCACATCTACACTAGTCCCACCCCGACCAACTTGCCCCATCTACACTAGTCCCACCCCGACCAACATGCCCCATCTACACCAGTCCCACCCCGACCAACATGCCCCATCTACACTAGTCCCAACCCGACCAACGTGCCCCATCTACACTAGTCCCACCCCGACCAACATGGCCCATCTACACTAGTCCCACCCCAAACAACATGCCCCATCTACACTAGTCTTACCTCGACCAACATGCCCCATCTACACTAGTCCCACCCTGACCAACATGCCCCATCTGCACAAGGCCCACCCCGACCAACATGCCACATCTACACTAGTCCCACCCCGACCAACTTGCCCCATCTACACTAGTTCCACCTCGACCAACATGCCCCATCTACACTAGTCCCACCCCGACCAACATGCCCCATCTACACTAGTCCCACCCTGACCAACGTGCCCCATCTACACTAGTCCCACCCCGACCAACATGCCCCATCTACACTAGTCCCACCCCGACCAACGTGCCCCATCTACACTAGTCCCACCCCGACCAACATGCCCCATCTACACTAGTCCCACCCCGACCAACATGCCCCATCTACACTAGTCCCATCCCGACCAACATGCCCCATCTACATTAGTCCCATCCCGACCAACCTGCCTCATCTACACTAGTCACACCATGACCAACATGCCCCATCTACACTAGTCCCACCACGACCAACATGCCCCATCTACACTAGTCCCACCCCGACCAACAAGCCCCATCTACATTAGTCCCACCACGACCAACGTGTCCCATCTACACTAGTCCCACCCCGACCGACATGCCCCATCTGCACTAGTCCCACCCCGACCAACATGCCCCATCTACAATAGTCTCACCCCGACCAACATGCCCCATCTACACTAGTCCCACCCCGACCAACATGCCCCATCTACCCTAGTCCCACCCCGACCAACATGCCCCATCTACACTAGTCCAACCTCGACCAACATGCCGCATCTACATTAGTCCTATCCTGACCAACGTGCCCCATCTACACTAGTCCAACCCGACCAACATGCCCCATCTACACTAGTCCCACCCGACCAACATGCCCCATCTACATTAGTCCCATCCCGACCAACGTGCCCCATCTACACTAGTCCCACCCCGACAAACATGGCCCTTCTGCACTAGTCCCACCCCGAACAACATGCCCCATCTACACTAGTCCCTCCCCGACCAACATGCCCCATCTACACTAGTCCCATCCCGACCAACATGCCCCATCTACATTAGTCCCATCCCGACCAACGTGCCCCATCTACACTAGTCCCACCATGACCAACATGCCCCATCTACACTAGTCCCACCCCGACTAACATGCCCCACCTACACTAGTCCCAGCCTGACCAACATGGCCCATCTACACTAGTCCCACCCCGACCAACATGCCACATCTACACTAGTCCCACCCCGACCAACTTGCCCCATCTACACTAGTCCCACCCCGACCAACATGCCCATCTACACTAGTCCCACCCCGACCAACATGCCCCATCTATACTAGTCCCACCCCGACGAACATCCCCCATCTACACTAGTCTCACCCGGACCAACATGCCCCATGTACTCTAGTCCCACCCCTACCAAAATGCCCCATCGACACTAGGCCCAACCTGACCTACATGCCTTATCTACACTAGTCCCACCCCGACCAACATGCCCCATCTACACTAGTCCAACCCCGACAAACATGCCCCATCTACACTAGTCCCACCACGACCAACATGCCCCATCTACACTAGTCCCACCCCGACCAACATGCTCCATCTACATTAGTCCCACCACGACCAACGTGTCCCATCTACACTAGTCCCACCCCGACCGACATGCCCCATCTACACTAGTCCCACCCGACCAACATGCCCCATCTACACTAGTCCCACCCCGAACAACATGCCCCATGTACACTAGTCCCACCCCGACCAACATGCCCCATCTGCACATAGTCCCACCCTAACCAACATGCCCCATCTACACTAGTCCCACC